>CAIGRT010229962.1:0-18682 GCA_903798405.1 Fraxinus platypoda
CTACCCGACAAGATTCATTGTTTCCCATGACAACGACACCTTGCGTCATCGTTTCATATGATTCAAACAAATCCCGATTAGGACTCATATGAAACGCACAAGCTGTATCCAAAATCCACTCCTCGTCGGCTTGGATTTCACGTCAGAAATCGTCAAAACATCTCCCTCACTTACAAAGTTCTCTTCGATGTCTGCTTCACTCGAAGTCTCTGACTGCTTTCCACGATTTACAGCTGAATTATCCTTACCCTGCAACTTCTCGCAATCCCTCTTGATGTGTCCTTTCTTCTTACAGTAAAAACAGACCATATTGTTGAAATCCACCCTTTACTTGCCCCTTTGCAGATCACCATGAACCGTAAGAGCTTCTTCATCTCTGGAACCAGCTCCAACCAGATGCTTCATCTTCTCCTTTGAGAACAAGGCATCTTACATGTCTTCAATAGAAAGTGTGCCATGACTGTACAGAATCGTATCCCTAAACGATGAAAACGAACCAGGCAGTGAGCACAATAGGATTAAGGCCAAGTTCTCTTCATTATATTTCACCTCTAACGTCTTCAGATCAACGACGATCTCCTTTAACACTACCAGATGATCTTTCAATGATCGGTCTTCTGTCATGCGATGAGAATAAAACCTCTGCTTGAGATGCAATTTGCTGGTCAGACTTTTGGTCATGCACAATTGCTCTAGTTTCAACTACAATACAACTGCCGTCTTCTCCTTCAAAACGACTTGAAGAATGTTGTTAGATAGATGAAGATGAATCTGTGAAAGTGTCTTGCGATCCTTCCGTTGCTTCTCATCTGTTGTCTAAGTTGTGGGCATCCTCTTAAATCCCAACAAAGTATCATCCAAATCCATCTGCGCCAATACAGCTCTCATCTTCACTTGCCACAACGAAAAATCTTGTACTGCGATCCAACTACGGAATATCATACTTCATGGTAGCCATCGTTAACAAAAAACCTCAAATAATGAAATCCTTGCTCTGTGGAATTGCTGAACCTTGGCTCTGATACCACTATGTAGGAATTCAAGGAGGTAATATGGCGTGATATGAAGTATATATTTCACAAACTAATAAACAAGAGCAAGATTTAAAAGAAAGCAAACAAGAAATTGACAGAGAAATCAAATATTTTATTAATGACAACCAATGGAGAGAAAATACAACTTTCAGCAACTTCTGCAATCTAATAAACTGAATGAAAAGTCTACTATTTATATGGCCTAGAAATATCACAAAGATGGAAACGAGATAAAAAAAATCACGTGGAATAAAGAAAATAATATTTACCCAATATTTTTCCAATAAAACACGTGAAATAAAATGAAATATTTTCTCAAAATATTCCACCTAATTTAGGTCACAAAATCCAACACAGTTTAAGTTCATCTCAATACATTCTCCCAACTCTTGCTAACTACCAGACATGAAATGATGGTTGAAAATATTTTCAAACTAAAAGCTCCTTTGTTTTGACTTAGATTTCTCCTCGAAATCCTTTGTAATGCACATTTTCTACAGAGGAAAAACAATTGTCCCAATGAATCCGAATCAAAATTTCAGAACAAGAACTCTTGTTTTTCCCATAAATAAGATGAGTATTTGGATGCAACTTTGATCTTTCATATGGAGGAAGTACTGTTAAAATCATCATCTCTATTTCCTTACTTCATACTGGTGGCCTTTGAAGTTGGAGGTCTCCTATGAGTCTTTTTTCTTTCCTATCCATTTGTCTATCTATTAAGCAAGGAAATTGGGGTCAAGATTATGGTTTTAATATGTTTTTGTGGGATAAAGAAAGCAAGTTATCGGCTTGGAAGATCTGTTATGCCCAAGTTCTTTCTTGAGAATGTTGGTTATGAAGGCTTTCAAGTTGTGATGAAGTACAAGAAGAAGGTAGCAGTAAGTGATATACCCAATGCAATGGTTGAAGGATTTTTAAGGGATTGTTTGGATGTCAATTGTCAATGCTGTTGTTGGAAGAGATTTGAAGGTCCAACATCGGGTATTTTGTGGGCTAAATGGAGGTAAAAAGAGACATAAATATTGTAACGAATGAGATAATTGGACAGGAAAATATGAATTCTCTTTTAGTTGTTTCTAGTCTGCCAACAAAGTCTCTTAATCAGCAATTTTTTTTCTCATTGCGAGGTTGTGGTATTACTAGGATTTCACGTCAAAATGTTATGTTTCTAAAATTCAGACGAATAATTGTGTTTTGCATTGTGAGATGAGGTCTATTTGGCAACTGCAGCAGAGAAGACGAGCTAATGAATACTTCCGCAGGGAATTTTTTTGAAGCCATTAATTTTCCACGATGGAGGATTGCACTGTTGGCCGACGTATTGTGCTACATTATCTATATTCATATGGTACTGTTTGGATTTATCCTTAGCATCGTCAACCTTTTTTGTTGCCTTATTTTTACCTTACAAAGTAGCTATCCTGATCTTGGCCTTTACCGGGATGGTAGGTTCGTTATCCAAACGACATTCCATAGATACCGCGATCTGGTAGGCAAAAACTCGAGGCTTAGTTTATGTATCGAATCACATAACACATCTAGATCCAATCTACATTTCATTGGCGCTAATGAAACCAGTTATTGCTGTTACATACGATATAAGTAGAATATTGGAGATCCTCTTCCCGTTAGAAATCATTTGGTTAACGAGGGTGAAAAAGACTTACAGATGATGGGGGAAATTCTTTCCCGTGGAAATATTGTAGTTTGTCCTGAGGGAAAGTTAAAGTTTGGAATGAAATGTATTTCAATAACTGAGAGTTATATTCGATTGATGATTTACAAAGAAGAATGAACTTATATTTATACAAGTGAAAAGAATGTTCTAGGCCTACAATCTCAGCTGTACATGTGTAGAGGAATAATCAATGATAGATAATAAAATATGGAGCAGCATAGCAGGTGGTCCTGCATCAGAGATATGGAATCAGCCAACAGCAATCTGTTCATTGCTTGATGAAGCATGATTTGTGGATGGCAATTTAGCTAAGAGTTCCAACACCCTCCTTCAAGCTGGAGGGGGCTATTGACACTCCAAGCTTGTCTTTCAAGTATGCAAATTTTGAATGAGAAACACCTTTTGTCATCAGGTCAGCAATTTGATCTGTCGTGGGAACATACTTCACTTCCAATTCCTTTGCAAGGACCTTGTCTCTTATGAAGTGTATATCCAATTCTATATGTTTGGTTCTGGCATGAAATACATGATTGGCTGCCAATGCTCCTGCACTTAGGTTATCACACCACATGATTGGATTTGAAGTTTGTACTATCTTAAGTTCTTTAAATAGAGATTGTATCCATGCTATTTCTGATGCAACAGAGGCTAAGGCTCCGTATTCTGCCTCTGTACTAGATCTGGCGACGACATGTTGCTTTTTGGATGACCAAGACACCAAGCTGTCTCCTAAGTAAATATAATATGCTGCCACTGACCTTTCTATCGTCTGGACAGGATGGCCAGTCTGCATCTGAGTACCTACTTATCATCAAGTTTTCACTTCTTTTGATCCATAGTCCTTGGTTGATTGTGCCTTTCAAGTATCTTAAAACTCTTTTCATTGCTTGCCAATGCACTAAGGTTGGTTCCTGTAAGAATTGACTGAGTTTGTTGACAGCAAATATTATATCTGGTCTGGTATGTGACAGGTATTGCAGCCCTCCAACAACACTTCTGTAAATTGATCGATTTTTTAAGGGTTCACCTTCAGTTTTAGACATAGTTCTCCCAACTGCACTAGGAGTAGAACACGGTTTGAGGTTTTGAAACTCAAATTTCTTGAGCAACTCTGAAATATATCGTGATTGAGTTAGATGATGTCCTGTACTATGTCTGTGAACTTCTATCCCTAAGAAGTGGTAAAGTTCTCCCATATCCTTGAGTGCAAACTTTCTGTGAAGTTCATTTATGAAGTTCTGAAGCAAATCATTGTTGTTGCTAGTAACTATTATACCGTCCACATAAATAAGAATGAAGATGATATTCTTTTCTGTTGAGAAGTAAAAGAGAGATGTATCTGCTTTTGATTGGTTGAACTTCCAATCAATTAGAGTGTTTTTCAACTTGTCGTACCAGGCCCTTAGTGCTTACTTAAGCCCATATAGAGCCCTTTCAAGTTTACAAATGTAATTTAGCTTTGTTTTATCAATAAAGCACTCTGGCTGATGCATATATACCGTTTCCTCCAAATCCCCATTTAGAAATGCATTGTTAATATCCACTTGCCTTATTTTCCAATCCTTTGAGACTGCAAGAGTGAGAATAATTTTTATTGTAGATGTCTTCAAGATTGGACTGAAGGTTTCATAGAAGTCTACTCCGGGAGTTTGATGGAAACCCTTTGCCACAAGCCTTGCCTTGAATCTTAAGAAGGATCCATCAGAATTTTGTTTCAATCTGAATACTCATTTATTTCCTACTATGTTGTAGGATGAAGATGGTGGCACTAATCTTCATGTTTTATTTTCAATCAATGTATTGTATTCTTCAATCATTGCCTTCTTCCAATTTTTATATTCCCAGGCCTCTGCAGCACTTTTAGGTTCTGTCTCATTATATTTGTTCTCTATTGCTTGACCAGAGAAGGCTTTAGGTTTGAATATCCCAGCTTTTGCTCTTGTTATCATGGAGTGCCCAATTTTCTGCCTTTCATCATTGTTTCCTGATGAACCATGAGTTTCACAAATGCTTTGATCTCTTATTTCAGTGTTACCATTGTCAGGAGATTCATCACTTTGCTCAGATTCAGTTTGATTGTTGAAATTATCTCCTTCAATTATAGTGTTGGACTTATCAGGAGGTGACTCTACTGAAGGTGCAGCTTCAGAAAGAGTTATATCAGCTGAATTATTTTTAGTAAAGGAGTTGGAATGTTGAGAGGGCAGTTGGAAGTAAGAGACAACAGTTTGCTGTTCAGCAGATTTTGATTTATTTTTTGTAAGAAAGATTGACTCGAATGGGAATTCAGACTCATTGAATATGACATGTCTAGATATGTATGTTTTGCCAGTAGGACTAAGACACCTGTAGCCTTTGTGGGATGAGCTATAGCCCAGGAAGACATATTTTACTGAGTGAAAACTGAATTTATGACTTTGGTAAGGTCTTAGGCAAGGATAACATGAGCATCCAAAGATTTTGAGAGAGGCATAGTCAGCTTCTTTATTGTACAGAAGTTGGCAAGGAGATTTCATTTGAAGCACCTGTGAGGGCATTCTATTTATAAGATAGGCTGCGGTTTGGAAAACTTCCCACCAGTATCTTAGTGGCATTTTGGCTTGAGCTAGTAAGGTTAGGCCAGTTTCTATGATGTGACGGTGTTTTTTTTCAACTCTTCCATTTTGTGCGAATGTGTGAAGACAAGAGTGCCCGAATTCAATTCCTGATTGTGAAAGGTGGTCAGCAAAGTTTCTATATTCTCCTCCCCAATCAGATTGAAGAATTTTAATTCTTTTGTCAAACTTATTTTCAACAAGTTTTTGGAATTGAGTGAAGATGTTTAAGGATTCTGACTTGTTTTTCATTAGGTATATCTGGGTATATCTACTGAAATCATCTACAAATGCTATGTAGTATTTGGAGCCAGAGGTTGAGAGAATAGGTGAATGCCCCCAGACATCTGTGTAAATTAGTTTTAGAGGAGCTTTGGCATGCGAGATGGAAGCATTGAAGGGCAGTAAGTGGGATTTTCCATACTGACAGGCATCACAAAATGAATTGAATTTATTTATTCTCAAGTTCTGATTACATCCTTTGAGTACTTGGGACAACAGCTGACTAGATGGGTGCCCAAGCCTCCTGTGCCAAACACTAACTAGAGAATTTAAGGACTTATGGCTCTTGACTTTACTGGACTCGACTAAACATACTGAATTGCAGAGGTTATTCGGATATACTGATTTAGGAAAGCTTGACTGAGGTTTAAAGTTGGAGTTAGGAGGTTCCAGCTGATACAATCCTTCTTTAAGCTTTCCGTGCAACATCGTTCTCCTCGTTGACTTGTCTTTAACACAATAATAGTTAGAATGAAATTCCATAAAAATGCAGCAGTTTATCCAAAAGTAGATGTTTATCAGTCATTGTTGGCATTCTAGTTGTGCCTATTTGTAAAATATTAACTTTGCTTCCATTGCCAACCATAATTATTTCCTTTCCAGAGTACTTACTGGCTTGACTAAGGTGTTTAGCATTTGAAGTGACATGATTGCTAGCTCCTGTATCAGCAAACCAGGCTGGGTCATTGAGTGTGCCTGGTGAGGCAATAATGGCTGATGGCGTTTGATTTCTGAAGTTGTTTTGATGAGGTGCAGCAGATCCATTATAGTTCTCATCTTATCGATAATTACAGACATTTGCCTTATGTCCAACTTTTCCACACACTTGACATGTAGGTAGATTGTTGAAACTGAATCTACCTCGGTTTCTATCTCCTCTTCTACCACCTCTATGGTTGCCATTGTATTGTGATCTTCCACCATTGTAAGAATTGTAGTTTCTGCCAGAGTAGTAGTTATTTGAAGACCTTTGAGTAAAATTTGCAGAAGACCGATTCAGGTTGATTCCTGCCATTTCATTCTTGATGGCATTAATGTGATCAAGTCAACTCTCATAAGTCATGAGGGTAGATTGAAGTTCCTTCCAAGAGATGGACTCCCTGCTATTAATTTGTACAACAATGGGTGTGTATTCTTCATCTAAACCAGCCAAAATTTGAGTTACCAAATCAGAAAGTGGTATAGTTTTTCCAGCAACTTCTAGATTACTAGCAAGAAGTTTCACCTTACTTAAGTATTGATCAATACTTAAGTTGTCTTTTCTGGTTTTCCGAAGTTCATCAATCAGAAATGTAATTCTGGATCTGTTTTGAATGCCATAGCTCTTATTGATCGCAGTCCATAGTTGAAAAGAACTTGTAGATCCCACTACCCTCAGTGCAATTTCAGGAGTCATCGTGGCATAGAGCCATCCCATGAGTAGCTGATCAACAGATTTCCATTGGTTAAATTTCGGATTAGATGTCATCTCTACACTAATCCCTGATTCTCCAGTAACTTGAGTGCTGATGAACTCTGATGGGCACACCTTGGTTCCCAGGAGATATCGTTCCAGGTTGTGGCCTCGAATAATAGGTAATATCATATTCTTCCATAGAAGATAGTTATCTCTGTCAAGCTTGACAGAGGGTGTTTGGGTGAGATTCATACCAAACGGAGTGAGATGATTTCCTCCCAGCATTGGAGGTACCATTGTATTTGAGATTGAAGCTGATTGAGTTTGTGGGCTGTTAATTTCAGGATTGCTGGCGTTTGCCATTTGAATTGCTCTGATACCAAGTTAAAGTTCGGAATGAAATGTATTTCAATAACTGAGAGTTATATTCGATTGATGATTTACAAGGAAGAATGAGCTCATATTTATACAAGTGAAAAGAATGTTCTAGGCCTACAATCTCAGCTGTACAGGTGTAGGGGAATAATCAATGATAGACCATAAAATATGGAGCAGCATAGCAGGTGGTACTGCATCAGAGAGAGGGAATCAGCTAACAACAATCTGGTGCAACTGATTTGGTGAGGTGTGAATCTGTTCATTGCTTGATGAAGCGTGATTTGTGGATGGCAATTTAGCTAAGAGTTCCAACAGGGAACTTGCAGGGAACCATATTTGCTGAGGTTTAGCCCTTTGTTCGCAGAATTGAGCGATGATATATTTCCAGTTGCCCTCGGCTCAAAGGTGAGCATGTTTTATGGAAAACTTTAGATCCTCCGTTCTTTCTCTTGAATCCTCGTACAACATACGCTGTCAATTTTCTCGAAAAGTTTCCAAAATCAGACGCGTGTACCAGTAGTGAATAATCAAAGATTGAAGTGGCTAATTATGTGCAAATGAGACAGCAAAGACCTAGGGATTTGAATGCACAAACCTTACAAGAAAAGAGAAGTACATGCTTTTAATAGATAATGAAGGGACTCTGAAACCATCAACTATTACTGATATCTACAAGTATGCACCATTAAACAATAAAATGCTTGAAATTTTTACATAGTTTCACCATAGTTCCATGATTGTTAATTTTAACTTAATCTCATTTTCTTCGTTTCCAGCATTGATAGAGGTACAAAAATTTGTAGTTGTAACTTGTATGCATTTCAAAATCATACGAAATCGATGACAGATTCTTCCATATGCTGTTATATGCCTTGCAAACAATTGAGAATTTGAGTACCGACTTGCCCTATATATCAAAACAATGTCGCTTTGAGCTTGTTAGGTTGTTCCCAGGTTTATGTTCGCACTCCACTCCACCCCTCTATAGATTACAACTTTTTGATTGGCATGGAACTTGGAAGCAAATCCTATCCTTCAACAAAAGATTACCGTCAACCCTTTCCAATACAGTTGCTGGGTTGGCAGGCTTTTCATCCAAATCCAACCTGGTAATTCACATAAATTGTTTCAAAATTTTTGTTTGAAGATATCTATGCATTTTTTGGACAATAATCTTTCGGCAGTGAATGTTGATTATGAGGTTTTGAAAATTCTTGTTTGCCGGTGGTGCAGTGAAGGTTGCGACACCGAAGTTTTTGAATGGAGTGGGTAAAGGAGTGGAGCAGCATGTGGAAAAGCTGAAGTCTGAATTTGGCGACTTGCAGAAGCTTCCCGTTGTCCGCACCATTAAGCTCAAGAGAATCGGCCTTAAATGCTAAGAAGTAAGAACAGTTTAGGAATACAAAATAAAATGAAGAAATTTATTGACTATCTGTCTTACGGAAATTACAGGGTATGACTGTTTAATATGTTTACTATCTGTCTTGTGGTTTATGAATTTTACTGATTGTGCTATGTTTACCATTTGTAAGTGACAGTGGTCTTAGTTATGGACTAGTTTAAAGCAGATAGTCTTGAGCTAGTTTATGGTTAGTTCTCTAACATGATGCAGATAAAAAGAAAAACAAAGAAGTAAAAACATGCTCTTTATTCTTGGTATACTATTAACATTGGAAAGTGAATACTTTTAGGCCAAGTTCCAGTTATTGGATATGATCTTGACTCAGCTGGAATCTTGAAACCTATAAATGTCAGAACTTGGCAATGAAATACGTGTGGTAGTGGCCTATTTCACTCCAATGTTAAGTCTCTAATGTTGAGTGAATAAATTAGAAGAGTTTTTGTATGTAATAAATTATGTACCTTTTCCGGAGGCATGCCCATTGTCTTTGTAGGCGAATAACAAACTTAAGAGTAGAGTAATGTCCCTTATATCTGTGTGAAATCCTCTTTCAGGTTTGTTGAGTGGCTAAGTTTATTATAATCTCATAAAAAAACTCCCACTTGTGCATTGGACAAAACTTCTGAAAAAATCTAGTAGTCATGTTACTTCAGGTTGACCCTGACGTGCTCTATTGCATAGTTGCGCACATCCTGTGCACTAGGGCAAAGTGCTCTTTCGTCCGTCCTCAATGCTTTGCTGCATTTTTTGGTATGAGGTTCGACCTTTTAGATAGTGACTTATGTTTCATCTTGATAAGGCCTTCTCAATGAGCTCAAGTATGCTTGAGGTTGACCTCTCAGGGTTAGTCATCAACTGTAGAGTTTAAAATGTAGTGAAGAAATGATTATTACAATTACAATGCGAAAATATAAACTCTCAAAGTGTAAAACCGAACCAAAATATACTCAAAGTTTCTTCAACACCACTATTGGAGTGTCATATGACATTGAGCTTCGATTCTTGCCACACCGGATCATGCACCGTCGTCCACGGGAATGGCAATAGATATATCGAGAAATAAATCCACCGGAAGCCACCAAGAATTTCGCCGGAGATATGAACTTCTCCCACTTGATTACCTCTCTATGCTTAATCTCTTTTGTTGTGCCAAGTTCAAAATGAAAAAAATGAAGAAGTCTTATAATTATAGAGCCAAATATTCATTTGAATTCAAATTCAAATTCAAATATTGTACTATGAAAGAGATATGACTAGAATGTGTAATTGACCACAAGATTAAATCCAACAATATACACATCAACTAGCACAATCCTTTCAAAGTGCTCAAAACAAATACTCATGTACGAAGTTGATTAGATCGATCCACCTCACATCAACTTTAGCTTGCTCCTGACTTATGGGGCAATTCACATCCTACACTGGACATAATAAATTTTCACGTGCCAGTAATGTGTCAGAATGCCACCACAGGTCAGTTATGAGCCGCAACAGGTCAATCACGTTAGTCTAGGAGTAACAAACTAATAATCACTCTATGTATCATGTATATTGATTGGATATGCTGCTATTAACTCATCAAAGCATTTGCTTTATGAATTTATGTTAGAAGAGAGTGTTGCCATCTGACAAGTGAAGCGTCATTGATTTGGTACATGACAAGTGAGGCAATGTACTAACTGTTTGGCACTTAGATGTGTGAGAGTTTATTTACTCATCACAGCATTTGCTTTTTGAATTTAGAAGAGAGGTATTGTGTTAACTGACAAATGAAGTATTATTAGTTTATTACTTCAGACGTGAAATTGTTTTTGACATTTGGTATACTTATACTGTAAATGACATTAACTTTACAAGGTTAAATAAAGTAGGTATGAGCATGCTGCGTTAGTGTATTATGTCCTCATTAACATGTCACTGTTATAAAAGGTTCCTATTTTAATTTGAATGTTATGGTACTCCCGTCCCTCCCTTTGTGTGCAAGCGTGCATGTTCCATTTTTCTTTTTGTTATGATAATCTTGAACCCTTTGACTGATGTTTTCTTAGAATCCATTCGTGAAGCTTTCCTCTTCCCCCATAATGCCTTTAGTCTTCAAGGACCAGCCTGTAAACTTTTGCAGTGAACATCAGGTTTTTGTTGTCACAATTTAAAGGAATTAAAATGGCTCAACCACATCGATTTATGTTGACTCGGAAGCGCTAGTGCTATAAAGTGTGTCCAAATTGTTCTTGAACAATTATTTTGATAGCGGTTCACAAACCAAATTGGCAATAGTAGATTTATGGATAAACAAGTAAACTCCAAACCTTCACCAGAAGATACAGGGAAAGAAACGCAACTGGTTTTTGAAATGCGTATGGAGTTAACCCACTTTTTGACAAAGATTTGCTCGGGCAAGAGTTTCAGGAAAGGTGTTGACTGGTGTGTGTTAAACCACTTGATTTAAAAGTTTAAGCTTTTATATGAGGCCAAATTTGATGTTTAAACATCTATTCAACATGCTTCCTCACGTGTTGGTAGGATTTGTTTTTCCCATCAAAACTTAACATGTGGACAATTTTATTTAAATGGGTGGTGGCGAGACTTGAACCTAGGACCTTTACTTGCCATCATACCATGTTATACCACTTGATTTAAAAGTTTAAACTTTTAGATGAACCCAAGTTGTATAATTTAAATATATCTTCAACATGCTTCTTTTACGAATATGCAGGGAATATTAAGCCCACAAAATTTTCCACATAGAACTATGCTATGGGTTGATTAACTTGTGTTCATAGTGTCTACTAGTTCTTGGTCTGTTGGTCACCTGACTGCCTCTTCTACGCATTTTTCGCTTTATGTAAATTAGCTTTTAGTTTTGTCATATTTGTTACATAGCTTAGATAAGGAAGTTGCACGAGAACATTTTGTTCTGGATTCGTGAAAAATCTACCATTTTACGTTTTAACGAGGGAGGAGGGTCCACCCGATATACTCTTATCTGAATATTTGAATAATAATAGAAGAATCCATGCATATTATTTGTCAGAATTGTTTTTGCTGTGTCCTATCAACAATGCTTCTGGGTTATTGGAAACAAGAACCTGTGGAAGTCTTTGCTCAAAACTTATGGTCCTATGACCATGTTCAGCTGCAGCGGGGCTTCAGACATATGTACCAAGTCCCTTGTACATGGTTTTGCTGGTTTCCCCCTGGAGAGGTTGACTAGCTGTAGTACGTACCTCTAGGCACTGGAGCAGCGTATCCATTTGTTTCCTTCCTGGCTTATATGATGCTTAGAGGATTAACTTCTGTTCCAGTACCGAGTTTACCTATTTTTCCCTTTCCTTATTCTTCTTTTCTTTTGCAGCGAAGGGTGGTGGTGGAGGAACCTTAAAACGCTTGCCCAATCTTGAGAAAAATACTTTCAATTTGGTGACACTGCTCAACTCTAACTGAAATGAGCAAGTTACTGATATGTTCCTCAAATTAAGTACATTCATTCTTTTCCCATAATCTCAATGGTCCTTTATTAGCTATTCTGGACATATACACAGGGGCAAATACAGGAATTTCGAGCGCAGTCGCTAAAATTTAAAAAATATAATAAATTCATATATAACATTAAAGTCAAATTCATGTAATTTGAAGTTATTCCCAAGGTTTTGAAATATTAAATTCGTCTAAAATAAAATCTATATCTATCTTCTCAACAAGTTCTCGCTTGATGAAGAGTGTCAAATAATTAGGAAGAAAGTCATCCTCCATTCTGTTACGGAGATCCTTTTTTACATGTTTCATTACTGAAAATGGTTGTTTAGTAGTCGTGGTAGAAACAAGTAAAATGAATACAAGACGAATTAATCTAGTAATCGTAATATAAGTCTTCAACCTTCTACTCTCAGTCAATTGTTGGCATAACTCAACTAGTGTAGATACTTGAAATTGAGGTGCACTCTTCATATCTAGCTCATAAATGTCACTAGGTTGATCTACCCTCTGAAAGTACTAAAACAAATTCCTATTCTTCTTGAGAAGAGGTTAACCTTCCACTTGCAATTTCTCAAATGATTTCTGTATGTGAAACGAGTAGAGAGAATGCGCAATCTAGATGTAACACAGGAGGCAATTTTATCATAGATGCGAAGTTGGATTTGTCAATTTCACCATTATTGTTCTTACCGTATCATCAATTTTTAAATTTGAATATAAATTTCCTCGTATTCAGCATTCTCAATTAAGTCCATCCGTTCTATTGTGCATTGTCAATTTTAGTTACGGATGAAAATATGGAAAGTTTGATAATAGGAATTGTGATTTTCTTTTTTAGCTATGTAGTAATTTCAATTTTATTTTTAGGAAAGTAGTAGAAAGTGAATTTTTATATATATACAAGGTATTTGTGATTTTGTCCCAAAAGAGAAAATTAAGGAGAGTAAGCCCCTATTTGATGCACATTCTTAAGGGAAAAATATATTTTAAATAGTGTGATGAAAAATATGTGGTTAAAAAAGAAGGAATTTTTTTTAATTGCGTGTAATATTATTTTATTAAAGATTGTGCGGTTAAAAATGAGTATTGAAAGAATGATTTTTTTTTAAGAATGTAGATTAAACAGGGCCAAAGTAGATTTGGGCTAGGGCGAGCATGGCCTGCCGTCTAGGCAAGCCCGTGCCTAGATCCGCCCATGCATATAGACACATCACGTAAGGCTAGATAGAATAGAATTTTCTGTTACATCCAAAAGTTATTTGGATAAAGGCTAAATTTAGCATGGTGGATGCAGTCGTTTGGCATTACATGGTTATGTGATTTTAATTTCATTAACCAATCCATGCAGTGAAACCTTTAAAATTGACTAAATGTGCTCGTGTGTGACTTTTTTTTTTTTATATAACCAACCAATCCCTCTATGTACATTGCTTTGGTGATTGCTAGTGTGAAATTCCTGAAATAAGGATCACAGCTTCTTCAAGAAGTTGGAATTAAATGCCATAAAAGAACAAAGAAGGAGAAGAACATAGAAGATAGAAAAAGAAGAACTATGATTTTATTGAATAAATTTGCAGATTACATCTTCAAGTATTTATAGGCTACACAAGAACCGTACCAACTGCCTAACAGTTTCTAACTACACCTAACTGTATCTTAGCTGGTCCTAGCTGTATTTAACTAATCTTCCATGTCAGCATAATTGTATTAACTATCTTTTGGCAACTGCAACTGATTTTGTGTCATAAGACCCCCCCCTCCCTCTCTAGAGGGGCATGGATGTTCAAGATGCCCATCTTGAAGATATTGCTATGAAACATGACATAACCAAGTGGTTTTGTTAATAAATCTGCAAGTTGATGTTGAGAAGGGACATGGATGATTTTAATCAAACCAGACTGTAATTTTTCTCGAACAAAGTGGCAGTCTATCTGAATGTGCTTTGTTCTCTCGTGCTGGACAGGATTAGTAGCAATTGAAAGGACAGATTTGCTGTCAGTGTATAAGAGTGCATGCTGAGGATGATTAATGGCTAGATCCTATAGAAAATAGACTAGCCATTGGATTTTCTATTAGTGGCTTGTTTCTTGGACTTCCAGGAAACTAGTGACTCACCAAGGAAAACTGCGAAGCCTGTAATACTATGCCTAGTGTGAATGCAACCAGCCCAATCACTATCACTGTAAGCCTTGACCAGGGGTGGCTTTAATGTACCTGAGGACCCTATAAGCAACGTTTAAATGTGATTGAAAAGGTTTAGCCATAAATTGACTGAGGACTTGAATTGAATAAGCGAGGTCAGGTCTAGTAATGGTGAGATAAATCAATCTTGCAATGAGTCTTCTATAGATGGAAGGATCAGATATGAGGGTAGTGTCTTCTGTTTTCAGCTTGAGATTAGATTCCATTGGAAAGGCAGCGGGTTTGCAACCAGAAAAGCTAGAATTCTCTAATATGTCCAAAGCATATTTTCTTTGATAAAGGCTGATTCCTTGCTGTGATCAAGCAATTTCCAAGCCAATGATGTACTTTAATTCACCCAAATCCTTGATTGTGAACTGATCATGTAAGAATTTCTTCACCATTTGAATCTTAGAAAGATTGTTACTGGCAAGTAGACCATCAAAAACATAAACTAGAAGCACTATGAAAGAATCATCAGTAGTTTTAAGAAATAGAGAGGAATCGGACTTGGATTGATGGAATCCATATGAAATGAGGCTGGTACTTAGTTTTGCAAACCATTGTCGAGAGGTTTGCTTGAGACCATACGAACTTTTGTTTAGTTTGCAAACCAATGAAGAATCAGGGGTTGGATAACTTTGTGGTAGCTTCATGTAGACCTCCTCATGTAAGTCACCATGTAGAAATGCATTATTGACATATAATTGATGTAAAAACCAATTGTTCACTGCTGCAACAACCAATAAGACTCGAACAGAAGTTAATTTGGCAACAGGGGAAAATGTGTCAAAGAAATCAAGACCTTCATGTTGAGTATATCCTTTTGCAACCAGCCTTGCTTTGAATCTCTCTATAGTACCATATGCTTTGAACTTAACTTTATAAACCCATTTGCATCCAATGGTGTGTTTATTAGGTGGCAGATGCATGAGAGTCCAAGTATTATTCATTTCAAGCGTTTTAATCTCACAATTCATAGCTTCCTGCCAGTGGGGATACTTGACAGCTTGACTATAAAATTTTGGTTCAAAAATATTTGAAAGGGAAGTAGTAAAGGCTTTGTGTTTGGGAGTTAGTCGACTGTTGGAAATGAAATTAGATAAAGAGTAAGGTTTACCTTGTATACATGGTCTGGCTTGCATTGATGACTTGATTGCATTGAAAGAGGAAGGTAAATCACACTGATAGTCATCTAGGTAAGAGGGCAAATGTCTTGTTCTATTAGATTTTTTGGGAGAGGATTGGGAAAGAGAATCAGGTATGATATTGTTTGAGGATGAAGGTGGGAGATTAGGGTAAAAAATTGCATCAGAAGACAGTGTATCACGATCAAGTGAAGTGGAAGGGACGATGGGAGTTGGTGGCTATATTACTGGTGGATTACGAGAGGGAGTATAACAAAAAACGGGTTCAGGTACAAGGAATATATGTGGATTTGTAGGTGAGTGAGGTGAGGATATCTATTTGTATGGAAAAGAATTCTCATGAAAGAAGATATTCCTACTAATGAACACTTTGTGAGTTTGTAAATCATAGACTTTGTAGCCTTTGTACCCAAGAGGATAACCAAGAAAAACACACTTAGATGCACGAGGAGAGAACTTAGTTCTATGGATGCTGAGTGTAGATGTGAAGCAAAGACAACCAAAGGTTTTAAGGTGGTCATAGTCAGGTGGTTTCTAGAAAAGCATTTCATAGGGTGATCTATTGCCAATAATAGGCAATGGAATACGGTTTATCAAGTGGACTGGTGTTAGAATGCAGTCACTCCAAAAAGTGAGAGGTACATTTGACTAGAAAAGGCGTAAGACATGGTGAGGCAAAGATGTCAAGCTTTATGAGTTTAAGTGCTAGGTCTAGTCGAAAAAACACGTTTTATTATTTTATATTTTATGACCATTGAAGAAATAAAATAAAGTATATTTCAAAACGATTTAAAACATAAATGCTATACTTATTTAATAATTCCTTCAACTAGATAACTTAAAAATTTTGGAAAACTATACAATTGAAAATTGAAGTACGACACCATTTTTATGGTAAATAAATGGGTTCAAAAAAAAAATGTTCACAGCAATTTAGTTCTTAGGGTCCGCTTGCGAGTTATTTATTTATTTTCTTCACCGATTTTCATTGGATTTGGATGACACCGTTTGTGAGTAGAAAAAACTCGTGTTTGCTAGTTTTTTTGGATATCTATTTTGGATAGTTTAAAAATCACTCAAAATTGGTGTAGTGTAATTTTTATCGGTTCTCTCAACCCACCAAATCAATGGGTTTTGACCGTTTTTATATTTTCTTCTAATTTCACCCTTTAAAAAATAATTATTTTCCATCAACATATTTTCTTCAAAACTATAAAAATATATTAACTAAGCAATTATTTAGGGGGTGTTTGATGCACATTATTGAGAAAAGAATGCATTGTATGGTGCGATGTGATGGAAAATGTATGGTTAAAAAATAAGAAAAAATTTTGAATTTGCGTGGAATATTATTTTATTGAAAAATGTGTGGTTGAAAATGAATTTTGAAAGAATAAATTTTTTCAAGAATGTGGATCAAACAGGGGTTTATAAGCAAAATAAATTACATTATAATTTTAAAAAATACTTAAAAAGTAAAATATTACTTATAAGATAAGAAAACTTACATAATAATTAAAAAATTACTTATAAGTAAGAAATCATTTTTATGTAAAAAAAAAAAAAATTAAGTTAAATATTACCTTATATGTAAAAAATTACTTATAAGTAATATATCAATTATGGAAAAAAATCATATAAGAAACAATAAACTAAAAATCTACTAAGGGACATATATATAATTTTATTCTTTTAAAAACTTTTAGAACCGATGGATAATAAACTTCAAAACATTGGTTGGACAATTTTAAAAATCACTACTAAAATAACTCAAAATTGATCCTTTTATAAATGCTTATAACCGGTACGTCGAAACTCCCAAACAGGCCCTTAGGCTCACATTAGAGTATCTTCAAGAGTCTTTTTAATATAAAATGCTCTATATTTTATAGAGTTAATGTTTAAAAATAAGTTTCAAGAGACTCTATAGTCAAACATTTTTTTAAAAGAATAGAGCATGAATAAGATACATATTTCAATTCTCTATTTTTTAATTTATTCAAATTTATTGTTCATTGACATATAAAAAAATATATTAAATAAAACACGTGAAAGAATCAATAATGTTTCTTGAAAAGAAAGGGTCAAAACAGAGAGTATTGTTGGAATATATAAAAAAATTTTACTCTATGAATTTAAAGATGTTTTCTATTATGCATACGATGATTCTTATAAATAAAGAGTTTCTTGAATATGTTCTCAGTCATTATGAAATGACTGAATAAGTGGGAAAAAGTAAAATAAAAAACATAAAAACAAGGCATGCGCTTAGACGGTCAAAAGAGGAGTTGACCAACTTTTTTACGCGTTTCCTTTGTGCGGGATGTTTTGTAAACGCCTCAAGCCTTAATGCTCTTTTTTAGACATTTAGAATGCTTCTTTTTAGTTTTCATAATTATTTTCCCTAAAAATATTGGAAAACTCGTGATAAAATTAAATCAAATTGCAGTTGTTTATATCATTCCTTGTTATAAAAATATGAGAGTAGTAGTGAGAAAATTACAGTGATACGTGCAATGAGCCCATTAATATTAATTTTATAGTGCCAACTTCAATTTATTGAGATGTTGAGATGACTAAAGATTCACCTTAATTTATCAATTTATCTCAATTTGAAGAATATTTATGTCTAATTTACTATACACTAGGTATCTCTTTTATATATATCGGATATGACTATACAGTATAGTGAACAAGAATTTTTTTTTTTTTTTATTAACATTCAATACTATTCAATCATTTGTACTGAAACATACCTCGAGTGTTCTATACCGTAGTTGATAATAACTTCTAACTTTTTTTTTTCCCGAGTTGATGCAGACCATTATGATAGTAGAAGACATTATGTTCTCTGACTTTTATTCACACTAGTCACATGAATGCATATGGGCTCATACATAAAAGCTGTAGACATGTCAAAGTAAAGAAACAAATTGCATACATTATAAGTTGTTGTGTTGGTCCAACAAAGCTCACACAATCAGGGACGGATCCAGGATCGAGGTAAGGGGGGCTAATACGTAGAAAAAAAAAATTTTACACATGAATTTAAAAAAAAAAAAATTTTTACATAAATTTTTTTTTTTTTCTTACCAAAATTTTTTTTTTT
>CAIGRT010229964.1:0-10736 GCA_903798405.1 Fraxinus platypoda
TTTTCAACCACATATTCATCAATAAAATAATATTTTCCATCACATCAATAACTTTTCCTTCATTTTCAACAACAAAAAAGGTGTGATTTGACACAAAAAATACATTTTTTTCTAGAATAATGGTTACCAAACGGTGCCTTAAGCAATAAACCATATGATATAGGGAGAATTGTAGCCATGGTTCCAAACCTTTCATTTTGTCGCAGACTTTACCTAAATCTTTAGTTTGTGTCACCCACAGTCCTAAACCTTTGAAATTGTCGCACCAGAAGGACAAGCCCATCCATTTGACCGTTAGTTGACTAGAATAGTGGACTTTGACATACCAATTTTTAGAAGGGTAAAATGGTAAATTTACATTTTTTTTTCACAAAAACACAATTAATGATTAAATAAAAAATCAAAACCAAAACCAACCTACCCATTTCCTTCTTCCCCACCACATTCCCCGCCACCCATCTAGCGACCAGTCATTGCCGTCACCGCCACCCATCCAAATGTCGGCACCACCATCGCCTATGTAAACTCATAATCATTTTCAAGCTCCTCGAGAATGGGTTATTGGCAACAATAGACTGCATTACTTGCTGCTATGAGAATATTGTGAGTGGTTTTGGGAAGAAAAAGAGTCACTCGACTCCACTTGCCATTGGCTGCCACAGTCGCCACCGTTGCCTACCACCGTATCCCGCCACAACTCCCAACCCCAAAATTCATATGCAAAGTAACACCACCCACAACCGCAAAATTCATCTCCTTCAATCGCTTACTTATCTCACCCAATGAGTATGGGGCCGTCTGAGATATTTGGATTCGCGAAATCCCAAAAATTCGACAAGCAAAAAATGGTCACCTCTATTCAGCTTATGCAAAGTAGGCGAAAATCTTGTTTTTGGAAGTTACAAGATATTGATGAAGGGAAAAAGGTGAGTAAAGAAAGGGGGAAGAATGGGTGGCGGTGGTGGCGGCCAATTGTCAAGAAGCTATTTGCAAGTAAAGAGGAAATTGATAAGGTTTTGTGGAGGGCCGATAGATTTGGGAAAAAGTTTCTTCAAACGAATGATTTGTGGGTTAAACACTATAGCCACGAAGGCGACGATGGTGTTGGCGTCGGGTGGCGAAGCCGCTGTTCGTTTTGGGTTTGGTTTTGGGTGGGGGTGGGGTTGGTGTGAAGAAAACGTTTTGGTTTTGGGGTTTTTTTTTAAATTATTACAGTTGTATATTTTGTGGAAAATGTAAATTTATCATTTTACCCTTTTAAAAATTGGTCAAAATATGTCAAACTTTACTATTTTGGTCTTCTGGTCAACTAACAGTCAAATGGATGGTTTCCCTTCATTTGTCCTTCTGTTGCAACTATTTCAAAGGTTTAGGTCCGTGGGTGGCACAAACTAAATGTTTTGGGTAAAATATGCGACAAAATGAAAGATCTAGGACCATGATTGCATTTCTCCCTATAATATATCATAAAACATAGGATACTGAAATATTTCACCATGGGAATGAAGGTGACTTTTGGACAAACACAGCCTGCATGCCCTCCAAACTCCACATTCCGAACATGCTCTAACCCCTTTTGGATCAATAGAGATTTTCGGTTCCAAGAAATACATAATGTGAATTTTCTCAATTTTATTTGACTGCCTCCATTTTATGAAATTCAGTTCGGATGGTGTTATAAAATTTAGTCCTCTTCTCTATCTGTTTTATGTTTGAGTGATGATATGATGATTTTTAACTGACCTCCGACGATGATGTAACAGATTTCCAGGTTGCTTGCTGTTCTATATGTACTTTCTACATCATTGGAGGCTTTTTCTTTATCTCCAAGAGAAGTAGGGCGCGAAAGTCAATGGGCTTCCTTTTTTCATCAAGCTTCAATTGGAAATTATCTTAATCAACAGCTCTATGGTATGATGAAGAAGCAACAAAATCAACATGATAAAGATTCGGTATGCCATTTTAAATGTTTCCTCTTTTGAAAGTACATGAAGTTGATGATTGGTCACATTGTGGTGTGCATTTTTCTAATCTTATTATTATTACATTTTGCATGTACCATCATTAGTGCAAGTCCTTATGAACTATCTTAGGTACTATACTTTAGTTCTTACCATACTGTTTGTATGTGTAATTAAAGTTTTATGTAACTACGTCTGTTTGACTTGTTAGTATTGAGGTCGGTCGCGTGTGTTAACTATTCACAAGTATCCCGTACTCTTAGATTGATTCAATTCTTGGTATAGAAAGATTTTGTGTAACTTTAGGCATAAAAAAATGAATCACCAAACAAGTCAACACGCACACATTATTGTCACGGTTCCCGATTGATGACGTAGCCAAGATAGCTTAAAGATGGAAGGGTAGACTTTCATGTAGAACTTAAGATTTCAACGACTCCAAGTTAATATAAAACATTGCAAACATTATAGGGGTATTTTATGCCATGGCAAGATGGAAGAAGTCAAGAGGTGAAGAAAGTAATAAATTTTCACTGTGGGACCTCCACGAAGAGGCACATTGAAGAAGGAAAGCTATAAAAGTGTGTATTGGAAGCTAATATAAATATAGCACTGGAAATAAATAGTGGATTCATGTCACAGTTCCAAATGAATATGGGGATGGGAACATCTTGACTAGAGGAACTTTCCAGCACTTGCATTCAGCAACATAGAAAACCACTCTGGGAAAAAAAATTGTATATGTTTATGTTTAAGTTTGGGTTAGAGCTTTTAAGTTGATATTTGTCTTTTGCTCAGTCTATTTATTCAAACCTTTCATTATGTTTAAGTATTGCTTACGAGCCTGTGTGGATGAGTGATTTCTCATTATTGGCATAGACTGAATTTCAAAATGCTGTCTAAATTATTAATCTAATGGTCAGTAGGAAATGATATTTATTTTTCATGCTCAGTCATTTTTAGGGACTAAAGATTTCTCATCAATATCACATTTTTCATTTTGTCTAGAAATATTACAGGGCTATGTTTGGTTAAGCTGTATGAAGAATTTAGTATAAAATAATAGTGGATAGTATTAGGTAGAGAGTATTATAGTGGACTAAAAAGGATAGCATTCTTTAATTTTACATTTAAAAGATAGTCATATGCACAATTAACCATTTAACATAATACAGGGGTGGTGAGTTTAGGCTTGATAAAAAAAGAGAGTATTTGGCATTCTCTTAAATGAAAATTCAGAGATTATTATCCACCATAATACCTTCTACTAAGTAATAATATTTATAATTTATACTACATTTTTTTGTCCTAATCCGGTGCACTAAATGTGACCCAGATGCAGAGTCTTGGTAGATTTAGTTCATGTTACCACGTACCGTCTTTACTGATTAGTTTGACGTGGAATACAACCCATGTGATAATTTATTGTTAGACTTATTACAAGGGCATTGTGGAGACCTTTATTTAATTTATGGCCGGTACCATTCCACTGTTATATGAAAATATCTGCAGAGGTAAGTTAACTGCAAGAGACGGAAAATTAATGGATCTTACTCTTTCTACTTCTTATTATCTTCTCTTTATGGCCTTTTTTAATTTAGGAACTTCAAGGAAGCACATGTTAAGTCATTGTGTGCTGCATTTTTTGTGCTACCTTATCCTGGTTGCCCTTTTGATTTCTGATTGTTTCTTTTTCAGGATTCTTTGCTTCCAAAATCACTGTCCACTGTCACTGATACACTGAACTCACTCAGGTTAGACTGATATAAATAGAATGAACCATACCATGACTTTTCCTATGTCTGTTCCTAATTGAAATGGGATACTATACTCCATGAATAATTGTTAGAAATTAGATATGCGATGACAAAAAGGCCCTACCTTTCCTATTTGATGGCATTATATTGGATTGCAAATCTGTCTTTCCAAACATAGTGTAATTTATTGCTCGTGCACGGGTGCAAGGAACTTTAGTTTATCGTAAAAAACTTAACAAAAACTAAATGCTAATAGGTGCTCTAGTATTTGGTTTTTGATATTCCAAGGGACTGATGTTTTGCTGAAGTTCTTTGTGATAACTTAAAAGTTTCTTGAACTTGTTCACAAGCAATAAATTATTGTATGTTAGGAAGATACAGATTTGCACTTTGGTATAATGCCATCAAATCGGAACATACAAGGGCATTTTTGTCTTCTCACTATCTAATTTAATACAACATAATGCGTTCCAAAACCATTTAATTTTTTTCCGTCTATAACCCCCCTTGGCATGTTTCAGGCTCGTGCCAGAATCACATGAAAATCTTGAAGAATTTGTTGCAAGATTTTTTCAAGACCTGCCTTGCGCTCCAGTTATTTGCATTAGCTTGATTTCAGGTGCTGATGCTCGTCTGTTGAGAGAACTGTCGTGTTGTCCTTCGACAGTTGAAGTATGGATTCTATTATCCCATTTGAATTCAGAAAATCAGCATGTTATACTTCTGCCAGTGAATTCAATATTGGAAGGTATTTAAGTTCAGAAAGCATGGAATTGTAATTTCCTTTGAAAGTTAGTATCTACTTGTTGCATTAAGATGTTGTCGTTTTATGTTAGGAGGACTTTCAGATGATGACATGGACTCCAGTTCATGTGTCTCCTTTAAAGGCAAAGATTTTGTGAAGAGTTGGAAGTGTCCTTGGGTCACCACTGTGGTAGATTACATAGCCCCAAAATTCAGACAGCTATTGGAGGGGAACTACTACTCATCCTCTGGACATTTCCAAGAGGATACAAAAGAGAGCAGATTATTGTGGTGGAAGAAAAGGAACAGACTTGATAAATGCCTCTGTAAATTTATACAGTAAGTTCCCTTCGGAAAATACATATAACGAATTTTGCTTGTGAATCAGAGTTGACTGCTGTATATTTTCTTTTAAATTTAGTTGATTTAAATTACAGAAATAAATTTTGATCGAATTTTAGTGTATGCCTTGAACCCCTCCCTTATGGTAAGAAATAAATGCCTGCACAGTTATGTGCGCTTCTGGAGAAATCTTAGGTTATAGAACCGTATTTTACTATCATTATGGGGATCTTTAGTTTATTATTTACAAAATTGTGTGTTTTCTTTTAAAAAATTTGATTAAGCTACAAGAGATAAATTGTTAATGGAATTTTAACATATGCCTTGATCCTCATGTTTATGTTGTAGCAGAAATGGTAAGAAACTGTTTCCTGCTCTGCAGACGAAAACTTAGTTCATAGCAGCATATTTTATTAGCATTACAATGATGTGATATTTGGTTCAATATTTACCTAAATTTCTGATTTAATTAATTCTATGCTAACTTGTCTTCATGTATCAGAGATGTGGAAGATCATTGGCTAGGTGTTTGGAAATATGTGCTTTTGGGAGAATGGCCAAACCTTGAACATCTGGATTCCATAGAAGATGGCCTCTGCGAAGAAGAGAAATGTGTTCTACGAATTATCTCGAGTAAAAAATGCTATCTTGATGTCAGATCAGAGGCGTCATCATCTAAAGTGTCTGTTGATATTGATAGTCTCATGCAGTCGGTTTTCGAAAAAATACATGCAACACCAGATGGTGATAAGGTTGAATGCGTGAAGAGAAGTCCAACTATTTTGGTTTTGGATTTTGAGGTTCAGGTACACCCACTTCTTAATTCCTATGTTAAGATGTTTGTCACTGTTCATATTTGTCTTGTCAAGATGTTTGCCATGCTGAATTCACCTGGTACTATTATATGTAAGGCATTTTGGAGTATATAATCAATTAGTTTGCTTTTTTCTTTAGAATAATATTTTGGTTGGCAATATCACCATGATCCTTGCTGTCATACTGTTCTGCTTTCATTAAAAGGTTAGTTAAGCAATGTTGATTGTTCTGCAGATGCTGCCATGGGAGAATCTGCCAATACTGAGAAACAAAGAGGTTTATCGCATGCCCTCTGTTGGAAGCATTGTTGCAACACTCAACAGATGTTGCCAAGACCAGGCTATAACCTTTCCACTGATAGATCCTGTAGACCTATATTATTTATTGAATCCAGATGGTGATCTTAACCACACACAGGTTGAATTCGAGAACTGGTTTCAAGATCAGAATTTCGAGGTAATCCTAATTTTGATTTCTTATGAATTTGATTAAAAAAGGACTTGCCAAGTTGCAATTTACGCCTCTTCTAGTCTTCCTTCTATTGATAGTGTAATTTTCCATAGACACAGTTTTCACACCTCCATATTCTTTTAATTGAGGATCTGAATTGACTTTGTGATGCAGGGAAAGTCTGCAACTGTGCCTCCTATCAACGAGCTGACGGTAGCTTTGAAAAACCATGACCTGTTTGTTTATATGGGTCATGGAAGCGGTATGCCTAAACAACTTTTTCCCTTCAGTTGCACTTTTGTATGTCTCGACAATCCTAAAATTCGTGATGATTTCTTTCACAATGACATTTCAGGAATGCAATATATCCCCGGAAGCAAGATTCAAGAACTTGATAGTTGTGCTGCTACTCTACTAATGGGATGCAGTAGTGGTTCTCTCTCCTTGAGAGGGTGCTATGCCCCACGAGGAGCTCCCATCTCGTATCTGTTGGCTGGTTCTCCTGTTATTGTGGCTAATTTGTGGGAGGTAACTGACAAGGACATCGATAGATTTGGTAAGGCTGTGCTTAATGCTTGGTTAAGAGAGAGAAAAGAAGCTCCTCCAGATTGTGCTCAATGTAATGTGAATGTAAAGAAATACAAGTCTATAGATCGTTGTACTCACAGACCGAGAATTGGATCATTCATGGGACAAGCTCGAGATGCTTGTACCCTCCCTTTTCTCATTGGTGCTTCACCAGTTTGCTACGGTGTTCCTACCTGTATAATGAGAAAGAAAAATGTATAGGATGATTATTCGTAAATAAAGTTTGTAATTTGTTTATTGCACTTGAAAATAGAAAAATACAAGCTGTAGTATGTTTATCGTATCCTCCATTTTATCGAGCCATCCGAAAACTCATCGAAGTATGGAATGTCTGCAAGTAAATGAGCACGAAAATGTAGGAGTACAAATGTTAGTGTTAACCGTTTACTACCCATTGACTAACACCTAGAAAATCTACGCTCTCACATTTACCTTCCTTCTCTAACCCCATTAAAATCTAATTCAATTTCCACTTGCGTCTCTACGATTTCTTCTGGAACGTCTCAAAAGGACTCTACCTTGACGACGTAGACAGCCAGTCATCTTCATTAAAATCATCATCATGTTGATCAAAGTAATCAGAATCACCTCTACCTAATGCATGGTTGGAATCTCTCTTGTGCGATCATCTATCTGCCGAACCAAATGCTCCATGCCATCTGCATCATAATGCTCCTCTTCGCCTGAATTGAACACAGCTCCCGGCACTGATGACCTAATTGTGCTCATGACATCTTGTGTCTCTCTCATGCTCCAACCTTCTCCACTTCTGTTCTAGAATGGGATCCACCTCACGTGGCTTAGCGGAAGCATGCATGTTTCCGCAATTCTTTGTATGTTCCAACAAATGAGCAGTTATCTTGCATGCAGCTCCTCTTCTTGTCGTCCCTTCACTTGGCCACGACAAAGGGAACATGCAAGTTCCGTGACCTCACAATTCTCGACACTCCTATTAGATAATGGACCAATGGTTTCCCTATCGAGTGAATCATGGCCTAGTGGACTGAAGGAGTTATTTTTGTGTAGGCTTTCTTGTACTGGTCAAGGCAGCGCTGGAATGAGAGGATGTGACCGGCGCCGTAGAGAGGATGGGAAAGATAGGGAAGAGAGAATGGAGAGGACACAGAGAGAAAAAGAAGACGGGGGAAAATAATTAGGGTTTAGGAGTGAAATTGGCTAGATGATGGTGGGGTGGATATGTAAAATAATTTAATTTTTATAATATTATTATTAATATTTAAAACTTGAATTATCATCCTGTCTTTGAACAAAAAACTTTTAAATCTTAATTCTGAATTGGGGATTTAAAACCATGGTTGAGTGTAACTTTCACAAATTTTAATATATTTTTCTTTTTTTTCTTTTCAACCACATATTTTTTAATAAAATAATATTACATGTAAACCTAAAAAATTTCGTTCTTTTTTAATAATACACTTTTTAAAAAATTACTATTCCAAAATACACGGTGATTAAGAGAGTGACCAATTATTTGGGTGTCACCTATAAATTTTTTTATTTTTGATTGAGAAATAATACGTAACCTATTAATTATTTAATTTGATAATTTGTGACTCATAAAATTTGTGATTTGTGTTCGAAAAATAACGTGACTAATTAATTTGACAATTTGTGACCTAAATTGTGACTTATAAAATTTGTGATTTGTGACTGAAGTTTTGTGATTGTGATTAGTACGCAACTGTAACCATAAAATTGGATAATATTGTGATCTTAATATATTTAATTAATAAAATATATTTAATTATCTATTTAATTAATAAATTTAAGTATGACCTGATTTTTGAAATTTTAAAATAAATTTCTTGATTTTGAAATAATATATTTCAAATACATTGCATATGTATTTAAATGAGTCTGTCCTCAAACTTTTAAAAGTCCTAACAAAATGAGAAATTTGTGCACACGTCTTTGATTAAAATTAAGTGCTTGGGTAAATGTTACTTTTTAAATTACTTTTATCTACGCTCATTTTCAATCAAATATTTTCAAAATATAACAACAACGATAATAATAATAATAATAATAATAATAATAATAATACTTCACATTTTTCGTAACTTTTTTTTTTTCTACTTTTCAACGACACATCACCCAAAACTTACAAATAATCTCTCCTACGCTAGGGCTAAGTCCGACTTGGGCATCAACAATGCCTAAAATAGATGGAGCATCAATTTAATGGAAGGGGTTATTCATTTAAAATTTGAAAACAAAA
This sequence comes from Fraxinus platypoda, assembly GCA_903798405.1. Taxonomy (NCBI): domain Eukaryota; kingdom Viridiplantae; phylum Streptophyta; class Magnoliopsida; order Lamiales; family Oleaceae; genus Fraxinus; species Fraxinus platypoda. Next base: position 8,898 of record CAIGRT010229964.1, read on the forward strand.
ATAATGAAAAATATATTTTGTTGAACCACTTGTTTAAAAGTTTAAGTTTCACGATGATCTAGTTTTTCAAGCTTCTCCCGCCCATTGATGCAAATTGTCTACATATTCTACTTTACCATTCGATACTTTTTTATTCACCAAAGGTATTAGACCTAACGCAGAATTTGTAGAGTCAGTCAATGCAAATTAAAAGCATGTCATATGACTTCACAAACAAACTATTCTCATTCAAGTCTTTATGTACTTAAGGAAAATGGATATGCCATGCTGCAAATAATTTGACTTATTTTGTCATTTCTAGTAGGAAAATATTAGGTTAGGCCAAACCGAAAGCAATGCTTACATTGAAATTTTTACTTAACACCGAATTCAACGTTGTCTAGTGAGAAATCACGGGGCATGTCCAAATGTTGACATTTGCACTTACTTTTCAACATGAGTTATACATGTTTGGCTAATCTTAAAAGTTAATTTTTCAAAAAAGTAAATTAAGACAATATCGGAGAAATCCCCTCACCAGACAAATATCAAAGACACTCCTAAACGTCTCACCTTTTTTAAATAAAAATAATTGACTTTTAAGAACAACTAAACATGCTCTATNTTACTTTTCAACATGAGTTATACATGTTTGGCTAATCTTAAAAGTTAATTTTTCAAAAAAGTAAATTAAGACAATATCGGAGAAATCCCCTCACCAGACAAATATCAAAGACACTCCTAAACGTCTCACCTTTTTTAAATAAAAATAATTGACTTTTAAGAACAACTAAACATGCTCTATGACCATGAAATAAACGAAGAATTTCTTTCCATCTTTCACACCATCTTCAATGTGATTTTTGAAGGCATTGATTAGAAGAAAATTTCATTGAAGAATCTTTTAAGGGGTAGGGCAATTTCTTGTTAACAAATCTAATCACTTATAGCTATGATAAGTTGATGGAGAAGCTGTTAGTTTTGCATTTAGGTCACAATAACATGATTTTAAATGCAATCTTATTGAATATCGAAATACTTGTAAATTACATTTTTACGTATTTGTTTATTAGAGATTAGATAACGGTCCGTCCTTTTAGAATTTTATAATTTTATTTCATGCTTAGTAATAAATTGGTAATGATTCGCCCCTAACTCATCTCTTCTCTGATTTACCGCTCACCTTGTAATTCGTTTTAGAATCAAAACAACCAAAGTTAATTTATTATATTCTTATTACGATATCTGAATATTACATTTACAACATATTTGATAAAGACAATATAATCAACACTATTAAGAAACCAAAAAAATTAATTATCATCTAAACTGATATTATAAAATCAGTGGTGTTAAGTAACATTATTCTAAAAAAATTGTATTAGATTAGACCATAACTGGTTGATTGCTCTGGAAGAGAGTCGGACGCTTCCCCCTATTTATGTCCCTAGCTTTAGGCAATAGCCTATGACGCCTATAGTCAAGGTCGGCCATGGTATTGAAGTAAAGTTTTCGTCCTCTTTTTATATTTTACTGAGTTAATGATATATTCTTTTACAAATTTTGGCAGTAAAGTAACGACAATGCTCGCTTTCATTACCTCATGGCAGGAGGTGCACTATCTTGTTGATATTAACACCAACAAGGTTCATAAGGTCGTCCATGTTCATAAAATCGTTGAAGAAATGGACAAAATTCAAATGGAAAAACAAAAAGTGTTTAATAGGATTGATGTTAATGTATTTGTCTTGTAAGACAGGTTAGAAACAGCAGTAGGACCCACGAGGAATCTATATCATTAATAAAAAGAATAAGGGGAACTTACAAAAATACCATTAAAATTAAGAGTGTTTTGAAAAA
>CAIGRT010229992.1:0-18694 GCA_903798405.1 Fraxinus platypoda
TATCGAATGTTCGAATCCCCGCGACAACTGAAAGACAACATTTAAATGTTGAAAGTCAACATATATGTTGGAAAGCAAATGTCAACAGGAGGGAAGGCAGCCACTCCTCAAGATTAGTCGGCCGAAACTTGAACATATGAGTCATAAAAAAAAAAACAAATGATGAATAAGTGAGTAGTATTTGAGAATTTAAAGAAGTATGTAAAAAAAAAAAGTGATTTGACGTTTAGCAAATTTCGTTTATAAACATACTCCAAGGGTGTGTCTGGTGCAATACTAGTATTTTAATCCATGGACGAGGTCACGAGAGAGCCCATATAGTTAATTGCTTTATGTTCTTAGGTGGACTGCTCGACCAAAAAAAATAAAATTGTTGACTAAAAGGTTATGGCTGCTCTTTCTTTGTGGGCTACATTGATAAAAAATACAAGCAAATTTCTTCTTTTCTTTATCTTTGAAGTAAGAGTGCCCGACACGTTTGGTTAATCGTATTGACAGAGAATTGACTTGGTTTAACACATTTAAATAAATAAATAAATTTATCTTATTTTATAATAATGTAAAAAAGGATGAACCGCATCCCAGACGGCCCCCCACCTGCCCTGTCCTGGGCCTTGGTAAATGAGGTAAATCGCATGTTATGCCTCCAAGGATACAGGGTGGAAGGTTGCTTGTACACTTGCACTTACCCAATGATCAAATTCATATTTTATAATAATGTATATTACACAATGCGTGGATAATAGGTGATTAATAACTATGAATTTACGTCTGAAATTAATATTAAATTATAATGAGATTATAATTTTTTACAAACATGTATCATAGGTAACGACACAATACCCATTAAAGTGTAAAGACAAATCGATATACTTAACTCCCGATGATTTGACATTTTAAACGCCACATCAATTATGAATTAGCTTATCTAAAGACATAGGTTGTGCAAAACTTACACAACAAATTTTAATTGTTTTTATAAATGGGGAGAGTTACGGTATAATAGAAATTATTTTGATTGTTAGGGGGAAAAAAATAAGTTGTCCGTACTTTTGCTTCCTTTGCTATTATCATCCGACGATCTCCTAAATGTTTCCATTTTTTTAAAGGGTTCTATCTAGAACAAAAGAAAAACTGCAGTAGGACGATCCTATATATACACGTGGTAGGACATTCAAATGGTTGATTGCGTGTACGTTTGTATAATAATTAATGTTAATTTTAATTCTCTCTTTACTCTTTTCAAACCATCCATTCAGACGACCACACGTGTCATCTAGGATAAAATCTTATTTTTCACTCTTTTACCCTCTTTCTTATTTTTTTATTAGAACATTTTTATTGACTCATTTAAACTTACATAATTAATTCATTACGTATTATACAAGACCAATTTACATATCTAAGTAAATAAAATTTGTTTTAATTATTGCAATTTACATATTACATTGAAGTCTGAACATATTCATATACTCTTCACCATTGCTTCCAAACCCATATTTACTAACCTACATTTGGCTGTCTAGGCATCAATTCACAACATTTATGTCACTTGTTTAGCTTTACTATTGCCTCCAAATTTAGGGTGTGTTTGTCATCCTTTAAAAATTAAATTGTTTGCTACAGTATCATTTCTCCACCACACATTCACACAATAAAATATTCTACACACAAACCAATAAAGTTTTTTTAAATTTTAACCACACATTCTCCAAAAAATACTATTCAAAACTCTATTCTTTCTCCCATAATGGAAGACAAACAGGGGCTTATATTTTGCGGTTTTTTGGTTTAAATCTACGTGGATAAATAAAAAATTACTTGTTTCGCATAAGATACGCGATTTATTAGTTCTATATATACTTCAACAAATTTACATGCTATTCGGCTTCTATTGACTCTTTTAAGGAAATAATAATTTATAAATATTTTTCTTATCTATAGAAGAACGAATTTTGGAAGCTTAAATTTTATGATTGATTTGAGACGAATAAAATTAACATTGTAATATTTATGCATAGAAGGTTTCATTTTAAATGTTATATTGAGAACTAGACCAATATGTTTATTTTTTCACTTGTTTGAAAGATGTTATTTTTATATCATTAAAATCGTGGTTTAAAACCATATTGAATCATAAAAAAAAATATCTGATTTGTTTTGATTTAGAAAATAAAATGGTTTGATCTGGTATAAAATTTTACAAATCTTTTTAAATGATTAGTTTGAAAATAGATCAAAGTGGAAATTACAAAAAGGCATTTTTTAAAGTCTCAACATCAAAAATCAAGTTTAAAGTTTGTTTATAAAAAATCAGGTGATAATTTAATTTTTTAATATTAAATAATGATATTATAAAATTAGGGCTTGTTCGGTAGAGATTAAAATCGGATTAAAATTGAAAAATTAGCTGTTATTGTTGACTTTTATTAGACGAGTGAGACTCAATAATGACTATATTTTCAATTTTAATTGAATTTTAATCACTCCCAAACATGCTCTTAAATTAATATCCCCTCCCGGGCACCCAATCCCCAAATCGAGATAACACTCGGGCCCTGTTTGAGAGCCATTAATTTCTTGTAATGTATTATAAAATAGTAGATTGATGGAGAATGTGTAATTTAAAAATAAGAAAATTTTATTGGTTTGTGTGTAGAATATTTTATTGTGTGAATGTGTGGTGGAGAATGGTACTGTAAAAAATAATTTAAAATTTTAAAGGAGGACAAATATGGGCTCAATCCCTAGCATCTCCATTCTCTCTCTACCTACTCTCTATTCTCTCTCCACACCACGGTGGAGAGCATCGTCACGCAAAGCAATGATGAGTGTTGCTACGCACAGTGCGAGAACCTATGACGACGATGCCGTCATCGTTGCTCGCTGAGCGACGTAGCGCTCATCGTCGTTGCTCTGTCATTGCCATTGCGCGCGAAGTGAGAGCTTGCTGCAGCTATGCCGTCGTTGTTGCACACTGAGTGGTGTAGCGCTCATCGTCGCTACTCCATACGTCCGGCAGCATTCGACGCTCGTCATCGCAGTGCAAGGAGGAATTTGGTGGTGGAAATTAAGGGATTTCCACGGGGAGGAGGCTATTGTGCGATAAATGAGGGTTGTGGTGTGTGAATGGGTAGAGGTGGTGGTGGCGGCGAGTAGTTATGGTTGCTCATATTTCTTCCGGCAACGACGATTCTTATGGTGGTACAACCTCTATCCTTCGATAATGACAATCACGAAATATCTTCTTTTGGAAACTTAACCTGATGAGCAGTATGTTGGCAACCCGACCGTGTTGCTCACGGAAGGGTTCATTTTCGAGCATGGCGGATCGAGAACAACTTGCAGATTTGATATTCGATTCTTTCGATCTCGTCTCACCAAGGCCGTGACATTGAGGTTGTGGCTTCATAGTATCGTTACATATATTTTCTATTTCTTTATGCATTTTTATTTTTGCCGTTGTTGCTAGTGATGGTAGGTTTGGATTTGATGTAGAGGTGGTGGTGGAGGATTGTTCGGTGGTTGTGGATTGATGTATATGTGGTGGTGGTGGTCATGGTACACGTGGTACCTTGCAAGTGGTGGCGGTGGTGATGCATCTAAGGTTGTAATGATGCTAGTTTGTGGTACGGGCGACAGTGGTGGTGATGTGCTGTAGGTGGTGAAGGCAAGGGGGGAATTGTGTTTGTGATAAATTATTTGGTTGATTGTGACCAATAAATAATATATGATTGATGAAATATGAGCCTGTTTGTCTACCATTATTGGTAGAGAAATTGAGTAAGGAATAGTATTTTTTGAAGAATGTGTGGTTGAAATTTAAAGTAACTTTATTGGTTTGTGTGTGGAATATTTTATTGAGTGAATATGTGGTTGAGATTGTTTACTGTAGAAAACAATGTTTGTAAAAATAGTAAGTAAGGAATAGTATTTTTTGAAGAATGTGTGGTTAAAATTTAAAGTAACTTTATTGGTTTGTGTGTGAAATATTTTATTGAGTGAATATGTGGTTGAGATTGTTTACTGTGGAAAACAATTTTTATAAAAATGGTAGACAAACATGGGCATATAATTTGTAACCAATAAATAATACGTGATCAAAAAAATGTGAAATTTTGGTTAAATTTGTAATGGTGACTCACAATTTGTTAAAGTTGTGATCAATTAATTTAATAATTTGTAATCGAGAAATAATTGTGATCAATTAATTTGATAATTTGTGATCTTGAAATAAGTTGTGACTTGTAAAATTTATGATTTATGACAAAAAATAATACGTGACCCATTAATTCGATAATCTGCGACTGAAAAATATGTCGTGACCTATAAGAATTGTGATTTGTGACCGTGACATTGTGGTACATAACTGTGATCATAAATTGTATAATATTGTGAACTTAATATATTTAATTCATAAAATATTTTTTAATTAATTATTTAATTAAGAACTAATTTTTGGAAATAATAAATCTAATTTCTTAATTTTGAAATAGTATTTTACAACCACCTTATGTATGTGATGTTATCTAGATTAAAAAGCATCCAAATCGAACTATGTTCACCTTTAATGAGTCACCATTACAAATTGTACGATATTAAAAAGCATCAAATCGTACAAGTGTAGGCTCATATTTTTGGGAAGTTAATTTTAGTACTATTCACATTTTTATTTTTTGTACATGCCAACTGTCGAAAACTTGGCTGCGAGGAGTCATGATCAAAGCATTGATTGCTTCTACTTGAGACGTTCTTCAATTACCTTGGCTCCTTAATATCGAGTTGGCATAGATATTTTCAAAATAGGGTAGCAAAAGGAGAAAATAAGTTGACCAATAACTTATTCCTTGTACACTGGAACATACACAACAAATTTAAATTGTTTTATAAATTGCGAGAGTTTGAAATATAATAGAGATTGTTTTGATATTTAAGAAGAAAAAAGGTCCGCCCTAGAGCGCAGTGACATATGTCTGTTTGTGTTGGATCGCAAGTCTATGATATTGTAACAGATAATAAGGTAATGAGTTGAGTATCCCTCCCACTTTTGAACATTCAATTTAAGATGGGTGAATGATGAAATTTGAACTAACGAGTAATTTAAGCAGGTTGAGAATCTAGGAAACTAGAGCGTGTGATTTCACCATATCTAATCAATTCAATTCCTCTTTAACATGCTATCAAAGTTTATCACCTTTGTTGCTAGCTGAATCGCTTAATCTATTTGATTTAAAAACCTTGTTCACGATCAAAACTTGTCTAAAATACCCTTGAAATCTATAAAAATAACTAAAACAATCTTGTGTAGATTTCTGGTCTCATACTTGATCGAAATTGGTAGTATCTAGCCTTATTGTGACCTCACTCATTTGAACGAAAGAAAGTCCCGCTCAAGCGAGCGAGTGTAGACAAACTGTCAATATGGACAAAGACACACATAATGTTCTCTCCGTAGAAACGTTCAAATTGAGATTCGTAAAATGTGTTAGAATTCTGAATTGATAAGATTTTCAATGACATATCATCCCCCTAGTGAAAATCTCTGCCTCAAACCTGGCACTATAGTTTTCTCACTTCGTTCCTTTCTTTGCACTTTGCGCCCAAAATGTGTTTCCTTAAGTTCGATAGTATCCCTAACACATGAAAACAACTAAAATCAATAGATTTTCTAGTCAAATTAGTGACTAAGACAAGTTCAATAATTGTGTAGATTTACACTCTATCATTGTCCAATTCCCTAAATAAAAATTTATGGCAAGAGAAGAAAAATAATGAAATAATATTTAACATGCATTGTTTGAGGTGAATAATTGAGATCATGTGCAAAAATAAAGTCCTCACCAAAAACGGGCCTCACTCAATTGTCGCTAACTAAATACCATTTGTGTGTTTGTTGAACAATCTGCCTGCTTGCCTGTGGGACATATTCTATTTAGTGCACAGCCTTTTTCAATGATCAAACCCATTTTTAAGAGTTTGTAAAATTGTATTTTTGCATCTTGTTTTGACCTTCTATTTATTGAGAATAAGAATGAAAAACTATCTATTCATACTGCGATTGTGTAGACGAGCAGACAACTTGTCCTCGTAGTTGTTGTCGCCTTTGATTTCACGTCTATCTAACTTCAACACGTGTTTCGTGATAATGAATAAACTTATTGAGAGTTGTGCACTTGATTGATTAAAAATCTTTAGGAGTCGAGTTTTGACACGATCGAGGACTTGGCCAATGAAGTCTAAGCAATCCTATCGTAGACAGCTCTAGACATAACATTACACAAGTCATTAAGTGGTCGAGCTTGGCACGACTTGGTCAACAATGTTTGAATAGTTGAGTCAGCTTTAGTTGGTCCTATTTTGTCATGTGTATGCCGTGTTAGATCTCATTAACCAGTTGCTTTACTTGATTCAGGATAATATCCATCGAACTATTCGACAAGTGTGTTTCATAACTAACGTTGAATTTTGCTTTAAAATAATGACGCGGGTTAGTTGTGTTAAGTATTGAACGTGGAAAAGAAGGAGACAAGAAAGGGAGAAGTTAATTGTGTTACAAGGGCATTAAATCTGATGGCACATCAAAAAAGATAATAATTGAAAAATAAATAAATAAATTATGGCTTCCATCTACTATTTATGTGTGCATTTATTGCATCAAATTGATAATAATTGGAAATGTCAACATTGCATGTAAAACTTGATATAAATTCCACATCCCAGATGAAGTATCAATTAATTTCTACAGTTAAAACAATTAGATTGTCTAGTAAATTAGCTACACCCCATTACCCTGCCAAGAAGTGGCCCTGAGATGTATGTACTAAGTTTTCATGTTCCATGTAACATAAAATCTTCCTCCCTGTCACAATATATTTGAAGCATTAGCAGCTTAACATATTCTTAGTGCATGAAAGTGTCAAAATATGTCGGGTTACCTGAGTGATATGACATATTAAAAGTACATTCCAAGCACCGCCTGACCCAATAGTCGAACTGTGAAAAGCTTTGTAGATGTTCATAGTCGATCTAAATATAACTATTTTATATAGGTCAATCCAGGATGTGCTTAATTCTAGGGAGGCAGAATTCCCCTACCCGCGGCCATTGGCCCGACCTGAATAATGGTAAACATGATGGGGATAGGAAACATGGCCCACTCCCCAAATTCTCCGAACCTATCCTAAAAATCTTTTTATTCGCATTTAAAACTAAAAAAAAAAATTAAACGATACAATAAATGGAAATTATTTTAATTTCTACCCTGCCTCTCGAAAATCTCCTACACGACGAGCATGATAGTTTGGTTCCCCACAAATGAGAAGTCACCAAGCTTGATCCCTCCCACAAAGGGACGACTAGCTGGGCAAAGAATCCAATAGCAATAATTGTAGTTTTGACATAACCTATTTCGAAATTGGTATGAAGGGATGAAATATTTGAATTTCATAGTCTTTCAAGCATATACTACATTCCTGCCTTTCAATCCTGATTCAAGACTTCTTCCTCAGGTTTTGATTTTCGATAAGAATAAGAATAACATTATCTGTTCATTTTTCAAGGATTGAGTGGTCCTGTCCCTTTCTATTTAGAGCTTCTATTATTGCCCGGATGACCGCCCGTCCTCGTCCCATTGTCATCCCTATTCACTATGGATAATTATAGGTGTACCAGAATAGTAAAAAATGAGCTAATTAAACACTGCCCAATTGACACCTTTATTCATGCAACTAACAATACGATGACAACCAGAATAAATGTGAAGAGAGGTTTCTACATGCTTTGAGGACAAACCCAAAGAACTCTCATAATTAATTCAGAACAACTGCTGGAAAAAATGCATTTGATGATTCAAATTGTCAGTCTAAATGTGTGAAAACATGCACGTAATAGCAAATATAGATTAACAAAACCCACAAATGAATGCAATAATTAATCATTAGCCTTTAGAGGCCAAGAAAATATATATTCACTCTCAACTCAACCATATCATTAAAAGACTTTACCCTCCAAGCAGAAAAGAACACAAGAAAAAGGCTATCTCATATTTGTTACTTTCTCTATGTTCTTTCTTTAAACTCTCCCTGTAATATCGACCTTTAATTTAATGGCTTGCAACAGTAGAAGATAATAAAGCATGCACTGTCTGTAATATAACACCTGAATAAATAACTATTAAAAGTTTCAGTATAAAATATTTTCTCCTAGATACTTGAAGCCACTGTGATAGGAAGAAGGAAAGATGAAGGTAAGTTCATTAATTTGTATAAAATAATGCATGCAAATCTTCTTTTCGTTATTCGACTCAACGAGGCCTAATTTCTTAATCGTTCGTATTCTTTGCAGCTACTGGGTTGGCTGCATCGTGAATTCCGGCAGAACAATGGTGAAACGGTACTAAAAGATTTTTCTATTGGTGAGTTTTGTAATAAGTTCAAATCAGATAGACTAAGAGATGATATATATTAAACAATAAATCATAGAACAAGCATGGAATGTATATTGGACATTTACCTGAATCCAAAAGTAAAATAGCAAATTCTTGAATACAAGAGAGAGGCACTGTAAATTTGGTAAGGGATAAGTGCCAAGATTAATTCAATGGAAACTTCCTATCATGCTTGAGCACACGTGGAAATTGTAATGACATCATTGTTACAATCCACACTGAAGGTTTGCTTCACTTCTCACATAGGGGGAGCTAACTTGATGGCAGTTTCTAAAAATTATAACCCCTTTTTTGCTAAACTCACTAGAAGAATGAGTCTATCTACCTGGCCGCCCTCAGACGCGGCCAGCAAGGCAAACCAGGTTTAGGTTTACTTCTCATTTGGGGTGAGGGTGGGAGGTTCAGCTCCTAAAGAATGAGTCTTTCTGTCCATGGCAGCTCAGGGAAAACTTCCTCCACTTGATTCACACACTGAACACCGTTCTAGTTATAAAATCTATTACATCTTTCTCTTACAGGGAAGCCACCATCCAATAGCAAAGCACAAAGAGAAAACTGTTTCAGAAACTCATTTGCCAGTTTAGAGGCAGCAAGAGTGGAAGTAGAGGAGCTTGAAGAAGAATCATCTGCTGCTCTTACCGAACTTTTCCATGGATTCCTTGCTATTGGTACACTAGGTATCGTTAAACCACCTTGTATAAAAGTTTAAGCTGTTAGAGGTCTTCGACACACCACCTTATGTGCATACCAGATTCATTTCTTATCGAAAGCTTAACATGTGCGTTTTCTTAAATTGGCCAAGGACACCTACCTGCTTTGATACCATGCTTAAACTATATTTTCAACAGGTACAGAACCAATCGACATTTCAACGCCAACATTTTTCGGCTCTGTGGATCACATAGCAGAAAAAGAAACTCAAGTGACAGAAACTGAACTGAAACTAATCAATGAAGAGTTGGAAAAAGTACTGCAGGGATCCCACAGAAGAAATGACAGCTACAATTTCTCATCAGGCAGAAACAGTCATGTAAGTGCTGGAAGGAGCAGTCATGGTAGCACCATTACACTTAGTGGAAAGCAAATTGAAAGTGTAGAAACAAATGGAAATGATGGAATTGTCTGTCCATTGCAAAACTATCTTTTTGGATCAGCGATTGGATTACCAGAAACGGTGCCTCAGCCGGCAAAGAAAGAACATAGAACATCACTTGGGGAACTTTTTCAGAAGACTAAATTTGCAGAGGAAAATTCTGGAGCAAAATCTGAAAAGGGAGAAAAGAAAACAGAAAAAGAAACTGCTAAATCTGCTGTTCATCTCATGAAAAAGATGCTTAAAAAAAGAATGCTGCATGCTTCCTCCAAGAACACCACTGCTGCTTCTGGTGAAGCAATTGAATCTGCCTCAGCTGATCACAAAAAACTGCACAAGGTATGTTTTTTATAGGACAACTTAGAAATCACAAGAAACGAAGCACAATCCGTGTTTGCGAAGAACGTATTGAAGATGAAAAAGAAGCTAAAATCTTGTTTATTACACCGTTCAATCACGTCCAGTACTCCATTCCGAACAGTTCACTGCACTCGACTGAATTTACTCCATTAAAAAACCAAATTATTTGTAAGTTTTCCAATAATTTAAGAATCTATTGAGATTTCTAATTTGAAAATGTGAGTAATGCAGATCCTACAAATGTTCCACAGAAAAGTTCATCCTGAGACCAGCTCAAGAGTAGCACAAGAGTCCAATAAGCCCAACAAAAATGAGATACCGAAGAGCAATATAACAAATGTGGGGGCATCCGATAATGGAGATGTATTGCCAACTGCTGAATATATCACAATATATCCTCAACCGTCCATCTCAAAAGAAAGCCATTCTTATCCATCCGATCAGTTCATGATCAGCAGTGAGGACAGTGGCAATGGGGAGCACTGGGTCAAAACTGATGCAGACTGTAAGTATATGTACATTCATTAATCTCACAGAATCCTACATCATAAAATCCTCGTCCTGATTATAGAATATCCAATCATTGTTTTCTTTTTTATATATAAAACCAGTCAATTATAATCCAGTGTCCAGACAGCCCCATCATCAGTTGCTGGTTACAATGAAGAATATTGAACCTTGTTATTGTCTCTCCTGCTTGATGGTGGGAAAGTTCCCTACTTTTTATAGATTTTGTTGACTTGAATTCGACTCTCACGTCGTTGTACACCCTTTTATTATTTATAACAAAATCTCTGGATGATGAATAAATAGTGAAGTTCTAAGAACATGTCAACCTAGTTGTTGGAATGTCCTGATGTATCTAGTGATTTTTTTTCTCCATAAACCTTACGTAATTGAATAGCCTAACTTGTTTTGCCCTTAATTGTAGATTTGGTGTTGGAGCTCTAGAAGATGGATCAAGTAATTAAGTTGAGAGACTCTCTCACTTCTTGATAGCAAATATACTAAGAGATACTTGCATTTTAAAGATTTTTAACGTCAGTGTGAGTGTGTGTCTTTATCTTTTGAGTGGTTACATAGTGGATATGAATGTAAAATAAAAGAGGCAAAACCCCTCTTTGGGAGTGATACATCGTGTGTGACGCACTGAACTATTACAGTAATTGCTTTTATCTAATATTTTTAAGCAGTATATCCGTAATATGGCCTAATATTCGAAATAATTTTTTTTTAGAGGAATCTAATATTTGAAATAAATATATTGAGTACTGTAATGTGCAAAGTATTAATTATTAAATATCTTTCCAACGTTCACCCAAAAAAAAAATGATAGAAAAAAACATAAATTAATAAGAAACAATAGAGGCCACTAATATGAAGAATCCATGAAATCTACCAACAAATCTTCAACCATAACTCTATCAGGTATTTTTCCTGCAGCACCATATATTGGGGCAAGCCCTCCACTGACAGGACCTGGATTTGCTTTTACCTGGTGGAAAAAATGCCAATAAACTTTTCAAATTTTTAACCAACAAATATAAAGAGACGAAACCAGTTAAGCAACCGCTCGGAAGTGAAGCACGGATAACTCGGCTGAATCCGACCAGGGACAGACCCCATGGCATTCAACCCAGGAATTTACTCGTAGGATAGGGCGCGTTTTAAAACAGTAAGATTTTAACTTTTTTTTTCTTAAGCTGCCTAGTAATGTCCAATCCATCTTACCATGCACATATAGCACAAGTAAAAGCATCCGTAGCAATTCACATGCATGGCAATCCTTCAAAAAGTATGAATAACTGGACTCAGAATATTAGAGTGTGTTTGATAGGGAGCCAATTCCATGAAAAACGAATTTCCATTTTCCCACTTTTCCTCACACACTCACATTTTCTTGCTTTTCCTTGAAATAATTTTCCCACCAAAGTGGTGGGAAAATGGTTTTCCAGATTTTTTTTTAATTTGCAATTAGAAAAAATTCTAGATACAATGGTAAAAAAATTTATCACTATTATTATTGATAATTTCCATGCAAAACAAAGCTAAACGAATGATATTCAGTATAGTAAAAAAAAAAATTTGTAATGTTTTTGTAATTTTTCGGCAATTGAAACAAATTCTAGACTCAATGGTAGAAAAAATTATCCCTTTAGGAAAACATTTTCATGCAAAAGAAAGTCAAACGAATAATATTCGGTATAGTAATTTTTTTTAATTTTTAAAATTTTTTTTGGCAATTGGAACAAATTCTAGACTCAATGGTAGAAAAAATTATCACTTTAATGGACAATTTTCATGAAAAACAAAGTCAAACGGACACCAAACTTTCAACATTTTCCAGGTGAAAAATTATACCAATCAAACACAATTAAATACAATTTCCAGTAAAATAATTTCTAGGCAATTCAATTATCTGGAATTCATTTTCTTTCCACCAATTTTCCAACTTTGCAATCAAACGGACCCTTGGTGTTCATATTATGAATGCACTTACAGTTTGCACAGAATCTTTCAGATCCTTCAGAAAGCCCTCAATGACAGGTACATGTTGCAGTGTAACGCAAATGTGAATGCTGTGAAGATATATAAATGGAAAAAGATCTCAGAACAAATCTTTCTGTTGGAGCAGGATTGAAGAATTATATCCAAAAAACAAAAGGTCGAAAGAGAAATAAATATAGATATACCAAATATTTGAAAACTCTATCATAGTATCATTAGTGATAATCCAACCACCACCAAGGATATAGTCAGATAGCCCATGGATTATAAAATATTAGACCAAATTAATAACAGAGAGAAATTCAGATGCCATTATTAAATTGACTTTTATTAAGGCATTCACTATAATAGTGGCTAGCAATATTCAATTAGTTGGCATACCTCAAGTTTCTCAAATTTTCAGACAAGCACAGTTACCTGTTAGGTCTCTGCAAAGCATTTAAATGCCAGCCTTTCGATGACATAATATCATTGACTTCAAATATGTCTATAACGTCAGAACCAAAAGCCACGATTGTCATGTCAGGCCTTCCGACAACGAATAACTCAGGAATCTCGCGTACTCTACCATAAAAGCAAGAATGACACGCTTTAGTCATAAAACGGAACACCATGAAAACTTCAAATAAGAGAATGATATATACCCCTTTTCTATTCTCTTCGAAGCATCCATGATTTCCCTTGTGTTGTCCAGATATCCTGTTCATTGAATTTCTACAAATCAGTTCATAAGCTACATATTTGACTAGAAATTTTGATCCGATTGGCAATAGGGAAATAAAAACAAATGTCCGAAAAAGTGGCACCTTCTAGTCCAAGAGACATCATTGCTGCCCAAGCACCTGCAATCAGACCTCCAGGCCTGCTGCCGGCAATGGTTGGAGATATATAAAGCCCACCAGTCCATTCCGTTACTGAAGTATCAACAGAAGTAAATCAGATCAAAAGACTGCTCGAATTTGGTAAAATCTGAATAGAGATGAGCAGAACAGCAGAGTAAAAAAGATGGCGTAGTGTGTCACAGTATGATAACATTACCTACAGAAATGTCTATGAATCACATGCTTTTTTAAGCCCATTTCCTATCAATGGGAAACGAGTACCCACCTGACCTCAATAAAATAGCACTCAAGTAAAAGGGAGAGAAAAACTCTTCAGGGAAAAGTAACTCACCAGCAACAAATTGATGCTTTCATAAGTAATCCAAAAGGCAAGTAATCCAGCACCAAAAGGAATCAGCCCACCATCAACAATGCCACAACCAAAGAGAAAAGGATAAGACCTTAAAGAACAAGGAAGCAATAACAATGCAATTGAATCGATTAATAATATTTCTCATTGTAGCAGGACAAGTTAATTTCAAGTTTGATCTTGTGTAACTGTTTCCTCTTTTGGCTACTTGTGGACTAATGTAATTTATATAATGAAATAAAGCTTCATTCATCTCTTTTGTATGGCTACGACTCTGTTTACCTACTTCTTCAACATATATGTTTGTGTCAACATAATAGATGCTATAGTTCTGCTAGTAGAGTAGATTCGCATAAAATTAACTTTTCCCTGATGTTAACAGTTAAAAATGAACTTCAGAGAAGATATAAAGAAAAAAATGGAGAATATGATGAATTAGAAATCGTTCATAGACTTGGGTGGTATTGCTTATTAATGCCGTCTGCACAACCTGCCTGTGATTTGGGAATCAACTCAGAGATCAGAAAGGCCAATATAGAAGGCACAAAATAGTTTACATTCACCTGGAGAAATAAATCTACAGTATAGTCCATCCCTTAGGTATATGATGCAAATAAGAAAATAGGTTTCACTTTCAAGTTGGATAAACAAAATAGGATGTTTTTGTCCATGTCAAGCTGTTGGTTCCAGTTTGAGGATAGAGTGAGACAGACAAAAAATAATTTATGAATTACCTTCCGAATGTCATGATCCCTGTATAAAACTACACTTGTTCCTTTGGGGGCCAGCCCATACTTGTGTACATCCACAGATATTGAGGTTACTCCTTGAACGGAGAAATCGAATGGTGGTACAGGATACCTATGAGGCAAGAGTTAGTTATCAGTAGTAAAAAAAAAAGCAGCAGCAAATTCAGCGAAGGTGAGAACAAGAAAGATGAGTGGAGAAAAAGCTTTTCAGATATTTTACACCAAGACCAACAAGATTTCTGCCCTGCTTGATAGCAAAATCAAAACAAAAAACAACAACAAAAAATTTCACATAAAGTGATGGTAGCCATATAAAACAGGTATTAACTGTACCACCACCACAAAAAAAAAAGATTAATGCCATTGGTCAACTGAACTTTAAACAACATTCTAGGCTGTCCAGACAGAGATGTGCACTTGTTAAAATGGCATGCCTTGCAGTTTGTTAAAATGGCATGCTATAATTATGGGCAGACAAATACCTGTCTGAACCCACCAAGTGCTAGCAGTGATGACATAGAAGTATTAATAGTACGAAATGCCTTTTCTAGCACTGAAGAGTAATTACTTCAGAAAAATTTTGGGAGTAGAAAGGATGTACCTCCAGAAACTACAAGATAGAAGCCTACCAATACACGATATTAAGTTTATAGCATCATATATCACTTGAGACTTAAATATGCCACCCTAAAAGGGTAAATTCCTTTCGCGGTAACTATACTTTCACTTAGTGTCAATCAGGTAACCGTCCTTCAATTTTATTCAATTGGTAACTCCATTTTAATTTGATTTCAATGAAGGTAACTTCGTCCAATTTTACCGACAGAAATTGATGATGTGGCAACCAATAAACGACGATCATCACATATAACCATTAGTTATTAATGTGCAATAAGTACAATTGATTCCCATCAGTCCAAGTGACGGAATTGAACGGAGTTACCCAATTGAAATAAAATTATAGTTACTCAATTGAACAAAATTGAAGTACAGTTACCTAAATGATATTGAGTAAAAGTATAGTTACTGCAAATAGAATTACCCCCTGAAACAATAACCACTGTATGAAGATCTTGGGTACGAACATCTTTGTCTTTATGAAAAGGTAGCAATAAAGCATAATTCTTTAAACCAAAAGCATGCATTCGTATATATTAAGAAATGCTATAAGAGGATTGCCTGAAAACGAGATAAATTCTGCTCAAGATTATCTTGAAGCATAGAAGCACATCTAAGAGACGAAATCATAGACCAGCCAACATAATTAGAGTCAGACTCACCCAAGCTTCCGAGCAAAAGGCAATACGAAGCCACCAAGACAAAGATCAACATGAAAGCATATCCTCAATGTAGCTGCTAATTCACCAAGCTCCTACAAGAGAAATTCTCATAATTACATTTTGAAAAGAAAGAGATGAGTGGCTCCAGAATGGAAAAATAGAAAGTTAGTGTCATGTGCCTCAATTGGGTCTATGATTCCATGTGGGAAGCCAGGTGCTGATCCAACAACCTGTAAAACACGGTCTTTAAGTTAATATTAGCCAACAGACAAACATAAATGTGATTTTGGTGAACACATTCAAAAGGGAGTACTAGATTTATTTTGTTTTAAGGGTGTGATTCTCTAGATATTTTTGTGAAGGGGAAAAGGCCTGCTTTGCCCTTGGACTCTCACTACTATATATCAGTGGAACCTAAAATGATAACTAAAAAATGAAAGGACAAAAGTATGACAAGAATGCTAAAACCTGAAAGTTCATTTGAATTGAGATGCACAATAGTTAAAGGAAATAGATTTGCCATGGAAAATTCCATGCATCATAAAATGAAATCCAGCACTTCCGATGCAGCATTTGCTTCAAAAATACCAAATGCCATAGGAAAAGAGAACAAGATAAAAAGATCCTACCAATATGGTGTTCCCGTTGATATGCCGTTTAATAGCTTTAACATCAGCTCGAAAATCTTTGTTTACGGGAACCCGCCACAATTTAATGTTAAAGTAATGGGCAGCCTTGTCATATGCTGAGTGAGCGGAAGCTGGTATTATCCTAGTTTTGGGAAGATAAATGAGTTGTGTAAAGATAGAGATTAGAATAGGATAAGAAAAAATATTGGCAAATTTACATACATTTCCGGTCTAGTAATCCCCTTCTTAGCTTTCATATAGTCACGCGAGGCTTTTACAGCCAACACTATACTTTCTGTTCCTCCTGATGTCATATTTCCACAAATTTGTCCTCCAGAAGCCTTTTCATTACTTCCAAGTAGTGCAGCTGTCATTGCAACAACTTCTGCTTCAAATTTCACTACACTCTGGAATACATCCAGATGCAGAGGATTGGTGTGCGCAAACCTGAAAAAAGATCATAATACTAGTAAGAAAACAGATGCAGAACGTGAAGCGTGTTGAAGTTGTCACATTATGATAAAGAAAAATATCTGTGAGGGCACTGAAAATAGAGCAATTGTCAGAAATAATGCATTAGCAGGGTTCAAAATTAATTAATTAAGAGTTTAACATTTGATTGAATAAGTTACACATAAAGGTAGTGAGTATATTACATAGTTTAGAATAAGATGTAGATATAATTTTCCACGAGTCTCAATCATCAACATAATCATTACAGAGCAACTGAAATTGTTTGAAAAATAAAAATTGCAGTTTTATCTTACTAACATTGAGCATGCCTCATTTATCAAAGAAAAGTGTCCTTCATATTCGTTTCCTCCAATGTAGCTGCACAGAACATATTAACTTAGTAACTTGAAGGATGAAACTTCAGCAGAATGAGGAAATTTATACAAGTACAAGAGTGGATTCCGGTGTCATATCTGAAAACATACACTGTACCAGAACATTTGCCCTGCCATGCCGCATCTTTTTGTTTCTCATCTTTCATTTTCTCAATGATCATCCCTCCTAATCCAGCCCTGGGCAACTCAGTCCTCCAACCTTCTCTTTTAGATTTACCAGAAGCTTGCAACTTAGTCACAACCTATGCGCACAGAAAATCAGCATAACAGCCGAAGAAGCTGATATTTATTAATTTGAATTTTGGAATCAGAAAACTGAATCAAAATGAAAGACCAAGACGTGAAAGGTATATTACAGTCAGTATAATTCTTGCAATCTGACATTTGGCATCTCCTAACTCTGGTCCATCACCATTATATGAGGTCACACATTTATCACAATCACACAGAGCCCGTTTGGTAGAGATTAAAATCGGATTAAAATTGAAAAACTAGCCGTTATTGTTGACTTTTATTAGACGAGTGGACCCAATAACGACTATATTTTCAATTTTAATTGGATTTTAATGGGTACCAAACGGGCTCACAATTTTTAATATCAGTCAAAATCAAACTAGCTCACAAGCAAGACCACAACTTCACGAAGACAGGCCGAACATACACCACACTAATGAGCAAAGAACAGAAGCATCCTTTGTAAATAAACACACACATTAAACTGCTTCAAGACATTATTGCAGGACAACATTTATTAGCCCATGATAATGTTCAGATATCGCCGGAATTTACTAGAAAAATAAGACCAGAAAACGGAAACTCATAAATGTAAAATGCCGCATATTTTAAATCATAAAGCAAATTGCATTAATTGCTCTTTCTTTAGAGTATCCCATTAATACCATAGTTCCACCTGCTATCATATCCAAGACTTTCTACAATCTATTTTTGACTTCAAATCCGTACCAAATTAAACAAAAAAAGCACACGCGCAATAGCTCATTAAATGGAACGCAAGACTGAATAATTAATAAAATAGAATAGAAGTACACTAACCTTTTGCTTTTCGCGGTCCATGTAATTTTTCACACCAGGCACCAACCTATCTCAAAATGTAAAAAAACAATTAAAACATTACTAGTCATCAATTTTTGAAAAATATAAAAACTTGAGAGGTTAAACGAGTAATTACTTGACAAAGGTAAAAAAGAACCCTAAAATCGAAGCTTTGAATCCTTTCTCGTAAAAAACACGAAGAATGGACTGAATACTCCGCGCGACGAGAAGTGTTAGGATAGGAAGAAAAATAAGCGCCAGAGGTTCGAATTGAGCTAGATACGAATTTGCAGAGGCTCGAAATCGCTGCAGCCAGGTGAAAAACTCAGAAAAATCCATCTTCTTTTTGATTGATGAGAACTATGAATCACACTTGTTAAACCGTATATGTAGTTGATAGAATTTCAGACAGAATTTACGTTTCTATATTGGGGAAATTTGGCGAAACAGCCGGCTAGGAGAATGATTTTGGACAAATGGTCTTTCACCATAATTATGGCCGGCAGTGATTAAAACCTCGTTAAAATTGAAATTATG
>CAIGRT010229994.1:0-20000 GCA_903798405.1 Fraxinus platypoda
ATTTTTTATTAGATGTCCCTATTTGACAACCATTAGAATAAAACTCTTTTTTTGTTTTCTCAAACTAATTTTTAAATACAAACTCTCAAAATAAATATCTTGTACGTAAAGTGTAAACTCAAATCTTTTTTCGATTTTTTTAACTACATATTCTCTAAAAATGCACTATTCTTAAACTCAATGTCCCTAAAAAACTCATTTTAGTGATTGTCAAACAAGAGTTAAGTCTTCATCCCACCAAAACCTGGCTTCCCTCTTCTCTAAAAAAATTGTGTTTTTTCTAGACTTGCATGCCAAAAATATCGGAAGAATTAGGATTTGGTCAATCGCTTCCCAATTTTGCCTCTGGATCAACGATTTTCCATTGATTTTAGACTAATGCAGTTTTCACCAACAATTAAATATATTTTCTGAACGATTCCCAGGTTTTTTGGTTTAATCGATCGATTCAGTCCAATTTTGAAAATGTTGAAGATAATCGTTAAAATAAATCAGTGGTCTGAATGACATATTTTTGTAAAGTTTAGCAGTGAGTGAAATAAATTTAAGTTTAGAGTGTAAAATGTAAAATTAACCCTGATTTTCCTTTTCGCGCCATTTGTTTCCTCACCAGGCTGGCAATCCGCAATCACCCCTATCCACCAATCAAAATTCGCCATTATTCTCCAAATTCCTATATAAAAGCCCCTCCTCCACCGAACTCCAATTTTTTCAATCATCTAGGGTTTTTTCTTTTTTTCCAATCTCGAAATCACAAAAAGTGTGAAAAAATGAGTTCCAATGCTTCAACCAAGGGCGGTAGGGGCAAACCCAAGTCGTCCAAATCCGTCTCTCGCTCCAGTAAGGCCGGTCTCCAGTTCCCTGTTGGCAGAATCGCCCGGTTCCTCAAAGCCGGAAAGTACGCCGAGCGTGTTGGGGCTGGTGCCCCGGTCTACCTCGCCGCCGTCCTTGAATACCTTGCAGCCGAGGCAAGTTTTTGTATTTAATTGATTGTCCTTTTGATTATTTTAATTTGTTGGGTTTCGGAATTTAGGATTTAAGTATTAAATTTTGGGATTGTGATTTGTTTTTTCTTGACTTAGGTTTTGGAGCTTGCGGGAAATGCGGCGAGGGACAACAAGAAGAACAGGATTGTACCTAGGCACATACAATTGGCAGTCAGGAATGATGAGGAGTTGAGCAAGCTGTTGGGAAGTGTTACAATTGCGAATGGTGGTGTTTTGCCCAACATTCATCAGAACCTGTTGCCCAAAAAGGCTGGAGGAAGGGACAAGGAAATCGGTTCTGCTTCGCAAGAATTCTAGGGGTTGTTTATTAGCGCGGCTTGGTTGATGAATATATATTACTAAGTTTTTGGATCAATTGTTTTGTTTATGTGATGTTTGGTCCATGTAAAACCCTGATTTCGCTTTGGTTAAATATAGATCATCTTGTTAGTTTCTTGTGCATTTCTGATATGTGTTAAATATTTCAAAATTTTCTATTTCAGTTTTCTTTCTTTAATCGTGCAGTTTTCAATAGCTTCATATGCCCTTGTTATCTAGTCGGATGCTTGTGGCTTTTGGTGTGTGGTTTGGATGGAATGTTTCGATTACGAGACATTTTGTTTGGGATACTAATGTTGATATTCAGTTTTGCCTAGAGCAATATGTTTGTTCACTATGTCCTAATATCCTTGTAAGGGGTACTCTATTTGTCCTAGAGCCATGTAATCTTACTATTTACAATGCAAAGGTTGTAGTTTTGAGTGAAGTTGTGGGAAACTCGGGCGTGTAATTTTGTGCAACCATCCTTGGATTAGTTTGCGAGTGAAAGTAGACTGATGATCCAATTACATAATGATCTGCGACATCTAAAAGAGAAATTTATGTGGGAAGTCTCCTCAAGGCTTGCATGAAAGGCAAGTTTTCTTTATGATCTTTTATGTTGTGTGTAAATACCCAAAGAAAACTTAAATGGTAAAAAAATGAAGGGCAGTTCTCTCTTGGATATTTGATTGGTGTATGTGTTGTAAATCATATTTGCTTTGCTTAGGTCTCAAAACTGGAACGCTCCTTGTCCTGCCTAGAGTTCTTTCTGGATAATTGGAAGTTGGGTGAGTTTTTCATGCTACTGAGCAGATCTTTATGCAGGAGCCCACAGTTCTTCGACTAAAAGCTCATCTTGCATTGTTTGGTGATAAAATATTGACAGCTTGGAGTTATAATGTGGCTGTTTATGAATATGCACATGCTTCTACTGCAGGAGACATGGTGTAAGTTCTTTATTACTAATGGAGTGGTACCTCTGCTTTTTGTTCATATGTGGGAACCTCATCGGGCTTGACATTGATTTATGTTTTAGCTTTATAAGCATGCTCATCTTTGAACTGAGCATTCGAGTGGATATATTTTTTCTTTTATATGGAGGAAAAATGTTGTTTAGGTATTTCTTGATTATGCAAGCTGAGGAAACAATCCCTTAGCAGAAAATTTCTGAAATTGTCGAGTTTTTTTTTTTTTTTAACGTAGTAGTTTGATAAAGAATAAGGGGAAGAATATCTGGCATCAAGCTTCATTATCATCTAGTTTTGCCTACAAATCCTTCATTAGTTATGTTGTATTCTCATTGTCTTGAGGCACTGCAAGCCTAACCGATCATTACCGAGTCAAGAACAGATTGATGTTCACTATTTCTGAAAACTCTACTAGATCTAGGATTTATATGATTTTCTGTGTGAATGAAGTTAAATTTGATATTTCAGTCATGTTTAATTTATATTTCTGAGAGACTGTGAAGGTTGGGAACATGTAGCTCGGCTCGGTTGTCTGTGAACTTTGCAGAGGTGTAAACAATCTTACAATAATAGGTCGGTTTGATCTGATGCTATTTATTTCTACTCAAGTTCATCACTAGTTTATTTGACGGTGAAGTCACAGTCTAATAAATAACATACATCTCAACTTCATTAGGTTATTAGAAGAGCATCTTCGATCACGGTTTAAAATAGATATAAATTGTGATTTTGTTGGATAAATATTGATTTTACCGTGCAATAATTTATATTCAAAATAGTGAATAAATTATTGGGCAGAATTTCGACTTACGGAATGAACGGAATAAAACAGAATGATAATGGTCAAAGCAAGAGTCCGACTTTATCTCTTTAAGATCGTAATGTCTCTCATTGGTGTTGACGATTTTTCGACACTCGTCTTTCAAGATACAACGACATCGACTTGTACTTCAAATTACAAGATTTGATGAACTTACTAATATTTTGATCTCTCTAGAATTAGGATTTGAAATGCACAAAAATAATATCACATTAAAATAATCCCATTTGTTGTCTTAAATAAAACAATTCGACTTAGGGTCCGTTTGATTGCGAATGTAGAATTTGGGTGGAAAAAAAATGAATTACAGAAAATTGAATTACCTAGAATTTGTTTTACTGAGAATTGTAATTAATTGTGTTTGATTGATATAATTTTTCACCTGAAAAATGTTGAAAGTTTGGTGTCCGTTTGACTTTGTTTTTTATAGAAATTGTTCATTAAAGTGATAATTTTTTTTTTATTATTGGGTCTATTAAAAAAAATTATTATACTGAATTCCATTCGTTTGACTTTGTTTTGCATGGAAATTGTCAATAAAAGTGATAAATTTTTTTACCATTGTGTCTAGAATTTTTCTCAATTGCCAAAAACAAAAAAAAAACTGAAAAATCAAAAACCACCACAACAAACGGAAAACAAATTCATTGATTGCAAGGAAAAGATGCGTGTGAGTGTAATGGCTTGGAAAACGAATTTAAGGTAAAATTTTTGCAATCAAACAGGTAAAAAGTAGGAAAATAGAAAATATTTTCCATTTTCCATGGAAAATTTGTAGTATCAAACATGGCCTTAGACTATGTTTGGGCGTGATGGCTCACAACTTACTTATAAGAGAAAAAATACAGCTAACATTTCCTAAACATCTCAAATATAAACTCCAATTTGTTCAAATGTTTTTATATACTCTACTCTACAACCACATAACATGAACGGAGCTTGTTTGGCTAAGCCTAAACAAAGTTAATTCCAAATACTTATTTTTCTATTACTTTAAATAAAATCTACAATTTTTTTAAGAAAGTAATTCATACTTTATTATTAAAATATGCAAATTACTTATTTCTAACTTTTACTAAGATAATAATTTATTTTAAAAAGTTAAATTATCTGCTTATAAATAAATTTACTGATAAGTAAACTTTCAAGCTTAGCTGTTGATTATTACAAAGACTCAAAAGACTCGAAAAGTCGTTATATTGGGTTATCCAACTGAAGAAACGCGTTTCATTTATTGCTATTGCTTTTTAGTTCCTTTCCTTGTCCCACATTGAAAAGTTAGTAAAGGGAGGAGTGACATAATGCCTATAAAATGAGCGGCCCGTTACTCTATTCAAGTATGCAGCCGTGCGGTGAGCACAAAGCGAACTATTCTTTCGCCTTTTACTAAAGAATACCGTGTGCTCGCCGCAATTCAACGGCATACACCTATTTTTGGAGGGGTCTTTCCCATTTTAGGGTTTGCCCCCAACCAATTCAAGTTTCAAATTTTTCTCACACACGAGGTTAGTGTGTGATAAATGGTTTTTGTAATTTTCTAGTCAAGGAGGCGAATCATCATTACGATTCTGTTTTTATCCACAGAATATGCGCATTTGTAAAGTCGAAAGAACTTGTTCGTTCTGATTTCAACTGCAACACTTGGTTGCTTCAATGGCTTTGTATCTGTATGAGGAACATTTCAGTAAATTGGTTTATGACTTGAGTCGGCTTATGAACACATTGCTCCGATAAATTTTATGTTGTCTCTGTCTTTCCACAGGTCCGCCCCCCAATTGAATGAGAGCAAATGTCTACGAAAAGATCACTTAAATTGCCACGGCTATGAAGAAGGAGCTCAAAGAAAACACACTCTTCAAGGGCATCTAGTTTCTCAGGAATGAGGATAGTGATTTAACTTTTCAGTCAGCTTAATGAACATGGCGTGAAGTGAGAAAACTAGTATCATTTAAGGGAATATATTCACAAATCATTGTGAAGCATATATACAAAGAGTGCAATACATAAGCAAGCAGACTATTCACCATGGACACTTCGAAGCCTGAACAGACACTGAATTATGCTCGATGAACCAAAGAAATAAATATTGGAAACCAAACACGTGAAACATTCAATGAAAATATGTGAGAAGAAGATCAAACTATAAAAACTAGCTGCAATTGAGTGAGCAAATCTTTAATCACAGCGGCTAAGGGTCTGTTAGGTATCACGAGAGAGATCAGGAAGTGAAGGATGAGCTTCCCATCTTTCTCCCGGACTATCCCTCCTCAGTTCTTCTGCCAGCCGAAACAAAAAAAAACGAAGAGTTGGAACACAAGTTAATGATTAGCAGAATCAAGCATTCAATACATTGGTGGGAAAATACACTAAGTGGGGAGAAATAACAACCTCCTGCACGTACTTCTTAGATTCACTGAAATCAGGCAGCCTACGTATCTCAATCATATTAGGCGTCTCAACAAAAGCCATAGTTAATTCAACCACTTTATCGCTTTCCCTCTTTTGCCTGCCCTCAAAAGAAGATTGTTCCGATTGTATGAAATATTTCATTGGCCCACATTCATCACCCCATAGCAGGAAGTGCACTACTGCAGGAACAGTGTCTTTCAGAGCCCGTAACTCATTTTCAGGCGCCAACATGTATTTCAATCCTTGTGCAATGGAAATAATATATTACTGACAACTCTCTTTCACTCACTCACTCCCTCGCACACATACAAATGAATGTGTGAACTTCCATGTGGAACTAAAATTGGTAAGCACCGGCACCCCCTTATCAAGAAGGCTTGTGATTGTCAGTTCTACAAATGCAAAAACATTTTACTTTTAAGAACACATACATTATGCCAGATAATCACGTAAGTTCAAAGGTTAAAGCACCCTCAAAAGAATGATTTAGCTGCATATTCACTTAAAAGTACATATTTTAGCACTTCTTAACCGGTCCTTAGAAGATACTTGAGAAAAATTCAACCACCTTACATTTAGCATGTGCAGAGACACCAATAAAAGTACATATTTTAGCACTTCTAAACTGGTCCTTAGAAGATACTTGAGAAAAATACAACCACCTCTCATTTAGCATGTGCAGAGACACCACTGGTTAAGATGACAGTAGTCAAGCCTCAAATCAGCAGTCATTCTGTTCTGTTCAACATTTCTAATTTACTTTTTTGTTTCATAAAATCATATATCATCGATAGGAGCTCAAGTGTCTTTGAACATAAGCTAAATATATATGTGGTGCAACTGCAGCATTTCAACTCAATGGCACCCATCCTCTCTATGCATTTGCAGGTAAATGTTAAGCAAAAGCTAGATTTGAATAATGTCAAGAATTTCCCCGTTTCTTTTAACTATAATCTGTTCATAATCTTCCGTGATTCGTATATGGATAAGAGTATCAATACTTGTGCTTCCTGATGTAATTTTTGGGAACAAAACTATTTAAAAAGAGTATCTTCAATTAAAAAGCAGTTGGTGTCCAGGGAGGACAGACTAATTCTTTGATGATATTTGATCGCCATCATTTGAGTAACCAACCCATGGACTTAAGAGCAACCTTTTTGCATCTCAACAAACATATTGTACGTTAAAGGAAAATGGTGGAAGTTGATGACGTTAAGCCTTTACAGTGCAAGCAAACATGGACGTGAGAAAGATTTGAGAACCCAATCTTCCGAGGAGGACGTAGGAACCCCCCAAAACAGAAAAATATGGAAGCAAGAATCTCCTCTCTTCCATTGATCGTAAGTTATCCAGTTTCTTTCTTTCTTTTTCACGCACATTTTCAGTTTAAGCTTTGTAGAAAAATGTTTCATCTATGGCATCATTTATGGTAGAGAGGATACATATACTGGACGAAAAGTTAACTGTATCTAGCTAAGAAAGCCATGCAGGTTCACTTCAACTTGACCATGAGGCATGTAGCAATCCTGATTCCATGATAATTGTTCCTTGTTGTGGAGACTTGAGAGAGCTGAAAAGCGGACACTACCACAAAATTGTGGAAATCACAGAAAATGCAGGAAAATGTCTTCTTGAAGAATACATGGTAAGAAATCCGAACTATTTGTGCATCAACATGATTTCTTTTGTTTTTTTGCCTCACAAAAGAGATTACTATAGCATTTTTTTCATATAAAATAATGTATACAAGCTATTATTACCAGATTACATGGAATGAAATTATGGTACTCAAAATATATCAAAACTAGTGTATAGCTACCAACTATTTTAGACATTTGAGTAGATTTTGGAATGAGCAAAATGGAGTACTGAAAAAGAAGTCAAATAAGCGATCCTATATTTATTAAAAGAACGACGCTTAGTTTGATGTTGTTTAAAAAAACTAGCTCGAGTCAAACAAATATCACTTTTTCTTCAATCTACGGAAGACAGTGCTAAAGAAACAATCTTGAAAACATAAGGGAATGCTAAAATCATTTTTCATTTTCATATGACTAATGTTTTCCATGGCAGGTGGATCAACCGTCATGCTCAACGCCGAGGAAGAAATCCTTTAATCTTCCTAGCACTGCTTCCATAGGAGAACTCCGAACCCCATCTTTTGAAGAATAGCTAATGAAATTTTGGGATGCAAAATCACCGAAATAAGTAGTGAATGGAGAGGCAAAGAATATTTTAGAGGCTGCGAGAGACTCCTGAGTTCCCCTCACTACTATCAATTAAAGAGACTCCCGAGTTCCCCTCTAAAATATTCTTTGCGTACATTTTTTCATATACTTGTAAATGTTGAAGTTCAAGATCACTATCCTAAAACGTGCATCTAAGTGAATGTTACTTCTCAAAAAGAAAAATATTCATTAAAGTTAATTAATTATGATGAAATTTATCAATCTTTCTTGCAGGTCGAGATAATTAATGAATATGCACTTAATCAATCATACGACAACTAATTCGCATACTCTTACATTTAACTTCATTAAAATATTTTCAAACCCGTTTATTTAAAAAAAAAATTCATCAAATGTCATGGAAAGCAATTTTTTTATAAAGAACTGAGTTTTCAAATTTTTATTCTTGCTTGACATCAGAAACAACACTATCCACAAATATTAGGTTAAAAATGTGAAATGATTAAAAAACAATTGATTTTTTCTACTGATTAATTGACTTCTATCATCCTCAAACAATTAATCTCAGACATTGCATTAGAGCACACAGATAAAAGCAAAGGAATAACATTAATTTATTCTCCAAATATAAGTAACTAAAGATTGAATCATGTGTAACTTCAAAACATCGAGAAGTGCAGACTAAAAAATCAAAAACCATTATGGTCTGCTAATGTTGTCATTAATTAAAATTAGTTTCTACCCCTGGAAAGGGGGGTTGTAAAAAGAAGCACCACCGTGTCCAGATCCACTGCTTGATGCACCTGCGCTTGCATTTGGAAAAAAAACAGGATAAATTGTGCTGGGAAAATCTGCATTTGGATAAACATTCGCATTTTCATTTGTAAAAAAAATCAGGATGAACTGTGTTGGAAAAAATTCCTTGAGGCTGCATTGATGCACTTGCACTTGCATTTGGATCTGCATTTGTATTTGCATTTGGAAATTAATCGCATTTTTTTTTTTTACGTACTAGGTTTGATAAAGAATAAGGTCTACCAGGGAAGAATATCTGGCATCAAGCTTCATTATCATCTAGTTTTGCCGCTTACAAATCCTGCATTAGTTATGTTGTATTCTCATTGTCTTGGGGCACTACAAGCCTAACCGATCATTATCGAGACAAGAACAGATTGATGTTCACTATTTCTGAATTCTACTAGATCTAGGATTTATATGATTTTCTGTGTGAATGAAGTTAAATTTGATATTTCAGTCACATTGAATTTATATTTCTGAGAGACTATGAAGGTTGGGAACATGTAGGTCGGCTCGGTTGTCTGCCTGTAAACTTTGCAGCGGTGTAAACAATCTTACAATAATAGGTCGGTTTGAACCGATGCTATTCATTTCTACTCAAGTTCATCACTAGTTTATTTGACGGCGAAGTCGCAGTCCAATAAATAAAATACATCTCAACTTCATTAGATTATTAGAAGAGCATCTTTGATCATGGTTTAAAATAGATATAAATTGTGATTGTGTTGGATAAATAATGATTTTATTGTGCAATAATTTATATTCAAAATAGCAAATAAATTATAGGGCAGAATTCCGACTTACGGAATGAACGGAATTAAACAGAATGATAATGGTCAAAGCAAGAGTTCGACTTTATCTCTCTAAGATGGTAATGTCTCGACGACCTCGATTTGTACTCCAAATTACAAGATTTGATGAACCTAGTAAGACAATTCAACTTAGACTATGTTTGGGTGCGATGGTTCATAACTTATAAGAGAAAAAATACAGCTAACATGTCCTAAACATCTCAAAAAGTATCACCAATTTGATCAAATGTTTTTATATACTCTACTCTACAACCACATATCATGAACGGAGCTCGTTTGGCTAAGCCCAAACAAAGTCAAGTCACTTTTAGACCTGTTTGATTATCATTTTCGGGTAAAATGTATTATAAAATAGCGATTTTTTTAAGAATGTGTGGTTAGAAAGTAGAAAAAAGTTTTTAAAATACGTGTATAATTATTTCACAAGAGAATGTGTGGTTGAAAATGAATTTTGATGTATTCTTGAAAAAATGGGGCTTGAACGGGGGCATAATTCCAAATAGTTTTATTTAATAACTTATTTTTCTATTACTTTAAATAAAATCTACAAATTTTTTTAAGAAAGTAATTCATACTTTATTATTAAAATATGCAAATTACTCATTTCTAACTTTTACTAATAGAATAATTTATTTTAAAAAGTATTATTTGCTTATAAATAAATTTACTGATAAGTAAATTTTCAAGCTTAGCTGTTGATTATTACAAAGAGTCAAAGACTAGAAAAGTCGTGATATTCATTTGCTGATCGGAGCTTTATTGGGTTATCCAACTGAAGAAACGCGTTTCAGTTATTGCTATTGCTTTTTAGTTCCTTTCCTAGTCCCACATTGAAAACTTAGTAAAGGGAGGAGTGACAGAATGCCTATAAAATGAGCAGCCCGTTACTCTTTTCAAGCATGCAGCCGTGCGGTGAGCCCAAAGCGAACTATTCTTTCGCCTTTTACTAAAGAATACCGTGTGCTCGCCACAATTCAGCGGCATACACCTATTTTTGGAGGGGTCTTTCCCATTAGGGTTTGCCCCCAACCAATTCAAGTTTCAAATTTTTCTCAATTCATCATCCACTGAATATGTGCATTTGTAGGGTTTTGATAGAACTTGTTTGTTCTGATTTCAAATTCAACGCTTGGTCGCTTCAATGGCTTGTATCTGTAAGAGGAACATTTCAGTAAATTGGTTTATGACTCGAGTAGACTTATGAACACATTACTCCGATAAAATTTTACGTTGTCTCTGTCTTTCCACAGGTCCGCCCCCCCAATTGAATGAGAGCAAATGTCTACGAAAAGATCACTTAAATTGCCACGGCTATGAAGGAGCTCAAAGAAAACACACTCTTCAAGGGCATCTAGTTTCTCAGGAATGAGGATAGTGATTTAACTTTTCAGTCAGCTTAATGAACATGGTGTGAAGTGAGAAAACTAGCATCATTTAAGGGAATATATTCACAAACCATTGTGAAGCATATATACAAAGATTGCAATACATAAGCAAGCAGGCTATTCACCATGGACATTTCGAAGCCTGAACAGACACTGGATTACGCTCGATGAACAAAAGAAATAAATATTGGAAACCAAATACGTGAAGCATTCAACGAAAATATGTGAGAAGAAGATCAAACTATAAAAACTAGCTGCAATTGAGTGAGCAGATCTTTAATCACAGCAGCTAAGGGTCTGTTAGGTATCACAAGAGAGATCAGGAAGTGAAGGATGAACTTCCCATCTTTCTCCCTGACTATCCCTCCCCAGTTCTTCTGCCAGCCGAAACAAAAAAACAAAGAGTTGGAACACACAAATTAATGATTAGCAGAATCAAACATTCAATACATCGGGTGGGAAAACACACAGAGTGGGGAGAAATAACAACCTCCTGCACGTACTTCTTGGATTCACTGAAATCAGGCAGACTACGTGTCTCAATCATATTCGGCGTCTCAACAAAAGCCATAGTTGCACTGCTACAGGAACAGTGTCTTTCAGAGCCTGTAACTCATTTTCAGGTGCCATTGCCAACTTGTATTTCAATCCTTGTGCAATGGACATAATATATTACTGACCACTCTCTTTCACTCACTCGCTCCCTCGCACACATACAAATGAATGCGTGCACTTCCATGTGGAACTAAAAATGGTAAGCACCCTGCACCCCCTTATCAGGAAGGCTAGTGATCGTCAGTTCTACAAATGCAAAAACATTTTACTTTTAAGAACACAAACATTATGCCAGATAATCACAACCGTTCAAAGGTTAAAGCACCCTCAAAAGAATGATTTAGCTGCATATTCACTTAAAAGTACATATTTTAGCACTTCTTAACCGGTCCTTAGAAGATACTTGAGAAAAATTCAACCACCTTACATTTAGCATGTGTAGAGACACCACTGGTTAAGATGACAGTAGTCAAGCCTCAAATCATCAGTCATTCTGTTCCGTTCAACGTTTCTAATTTAATTTTTTGTTTCATAAAATCATATACCATCGATAGGAGTTCAATTGTCTTTGAACATAAGCTAACTATATATGTGGTGCAAGTGCAGCATTTCAACTCAATGGCACCCATCCTCTCTATGCATTTGCAGGTAAATGTTAAGCAAAAGCTAGATTTGAATAATGTCAAGAATTTCCCTGTTTCTTTTAACTATATTCTGTTCATAATCTTCCGTGATTCATATATGGGTAAGAATATCAATACTCGTGCTTTCTGATGTAACTTTTGGGAAAAAAACTATTTAAAAAGAGTATCTTCAATTAAAAAGCAGTTGGTGTCCAGGGACGACAGACTAATTCTTTGATGATATTTGATCGCCATCATTTGAGTAACCAACCCATGGACTTAAGAGCGGCCTTGTTGCATCTCAACAAACATATTGTACGTTAAAGGAAAATGGTGGAAGTTGACGCCGGTAAGCCTTTCTAGTGCAAGCAAACATGGACGTGAGAAAGATTTGAGAACCCAATTTTCTGAGGAGGACATAAGAACCCTTAAAACAGAAAAAAAATGGTTGCGAGCTATTGATTTGAAGATCATTTCATTGCTCAAACACTTGCAAAAATAGCTGGTATGCAACTCTCGCGATGTATTTCTACTATTGAATGGATTCTAATTGGATTACATCAAACGTACTTAGGTCGAGTATTTTTAGCTTGATGTGAATTTTGTCGCCAGAAACTTTAAAATGATTAAGCCTTAAATAGTTAAATGTGACATTGGCTTCATTTTTCCCACCAGTTTGTAGCAGCTGTTATTGGTAGCTTGATGTGAATTTTGTCGCCAGAAACTTTAAAATGATTAACGAAATTGCCTTAAATAGTTAAATGTGACATTGGCTTCATTTTTCTCACCAGTTTGTAGCAGCTGTTATTGGTGCGAGTTGAAAGGAGTCTTGATTGGATATTTATAATGTAAATATTGTATAGTAATTCATACTAAGAGCAAAGGCAAATCAATATCTCGTTATTTCTATGTTAATTGTGCTGACGAGAACAACTAAGAAAGTTGTAAAATAGTGATTGAGGCACTGTTTGTTTCCCATCTGTAGAAAATTTTTTACCATTGGATTCTTGAGCAGCTGAAATATTTGACCACATTGTGTGATAGTGGGGCCCAGTTTTTTGAAAAAGAGGGTCAAATTATTCATTTTTCCGTTAAAATAATGTGAAACAAACAGGGCTGAGGATGAAATTTGATAAAGACGTATTAAAATGTTTTCGGTTCTATCAAGAAGGAAAGCAATAGTTGAGATTAATTGTTCGACTACAGAGATTTTATTTTCAATAGAATTTCATTACAACTTTGAATTTTAAATGATCGAAATATGTTTGCAATGGAGTATTGAAATACGCCATAAAACGATAATTAGAGATATTGCAATTTGCAATCTCCAATTCTTCTATAATTTTATCTAATCATGTACCATGAGCTTGTATGGCTAAGCCTAAACAAAGTAAATTTATTTTTTACTCCAAATATATATTAATAATTTTTTATTTAAATTTTTTTTGTTAAAATAAGTAACTCATTTATTTATAAGTAAAATGAATTTATTGATAAATGAACTTTCTAAGCTTAGCTGTTGGTCAGTTCAAAGACTAAAGAAGTCGTGCTATTAATTTGATGATGATTGGAATTTTATTAGTCAATGCAATTGAAGAATCGCGTTTTTGGGATGGCCAGCTATTACGTTTCTAGTTGGAGAATTTATTTCTTCCTTTCCTATCCCACATCGAAGACTAAGGAAACGGACCAGCGAAATAATGCTTATAAAATGAACGGCTTGTTAACCTTCAAAAGCACGCAGCCGTGCGGTGAGCACAAAGCGAACTATTCTTTCGCCTTTTACTAAAGAATACCGTGTGCTCGCCGCAATAAAGCGGCATACGCCTATTTTTGGAGGGGTCTTTCCCATTAGGGAGAGCTCCCAACCAATTCTAGTTTCAATATTTTACTGCTTATTCTGCGTCAGTGTGGGTTCATGTCCATTGGAGATGTTGGAACATTTTCATCAAAATGGTGACTCTGCCATGGGAAGAGCTGCTTCATTCTTTTGCTCGATAGGGCTGCATTCACCAGCGCAAAATTAAAGTTCTCTTCGAACGGTGTTGGTTAGTGACCCCCATCACACGGCTCTCAAACCCAACTTGTGGATCCCTGGAGACATAGTGAGACAAAGTCAAAGCGCTTGATCTTTTGTCTCATACTTTGAGATGCTATTCCCCCGTCAAGGAAGGATTTTGATTCTCGTGATAGGCTTAGCTTTAAGCCGTTAGCGTTCAGTTCGGATAAGTCAAAGCCCCTTCAGTCGGTTCGCTCAATCCCCTTCAATCGGTTCGCTCATGTTGTCTTTCCTGACGCTCAGAGTTGTTCTGGTTTGAGTCTCAAACAAGAGAAGATGATTGTAGCAAAATGCTGCTTCGTTTCTTTAATTGGAACTAGCTTCTATTGTAGTAATAGATTAAAGGAAAATACTTGAGAAGATCATACCAAGCTGCAATGAGAAGCAAAATTTTCGTCACAGTGGCTTTAGGTTCTGTTTGGTGAAGTGAAGGATGAACTTCCCCCTCTTTCTCACCATCTACACTCTCCACCAATTCTTCTACTTAACAACAGAACAGAAGATGAGCTATAACACAAGAACAGATAAATTAACACAATCAAACATTCAATGCAATGGCGAGAAAATACGCGACTGGGGAGAAATCACAGCCTCCTGCACGTATCTCTTGGAATCATTGGAATTAGGCACCGTACGTATCTTACTCATATTAGATCAGATGTCTCAACAAAAGCCGTAGTGACTTCATCTGCTTTCTCTGCCTTCCCTCTTTGCCTTCCCTCGAAATAAGATTGTTTCAATTGTATGAGAGTATGCCATTGGCTAAAAGAATAATTTGGCCAGGCTCAAATGCATCACACTCATCAACCATAACTGGAAGTGCACTGCTGCAGTCTTGTCCGCCACCGGTGCTAACATGTCTAGTTTTGCCCTTCCAATGTTACCACGCTTTATCCAACAGTATGAACTTAGCATTTTTATTGTTTTGTGCTGCAGGAACAATGTCTTTCAAAGCAAGTAGCTTTTTTTGGGGCTCCATCTTATATATCTTATCCTCCAGCAATCACAAGTAGTACTACAGACCTTTCCGTTCACATATGCGCACAAAAATATTGAAAACGGTCCAAGAGCAATTGGTTTGAAGATTATTTCTTCGTTCAGACATTTGAACAAACAACTGGTATGCAACCGTCAACTGGGTTACCCCAGAAAGCCTAAATCTTTGTGGAACAAATTACAGATATTTTAGTTTGAATGCCTGAAACTTACCTTTACAGAATGAAAATTCAGCTGCAGATTCTAAAGAAAAATGGACTTGAAAAAGCTGTATAGTTTATACAGAGAGAAATGCCCCTTTTCTTATTTAAAATAATTTAAAAATTGCGGGGGTTTAGTCTCTTATAAATAAAAATAAAAATTAGAAAAATGTCAGCACGTAAACGTTGCCGCTTTGTGGAATGCTACTACACTCCGTATTTTCTTTTCTAAACCCTGAACCCTAAAAAGTTGTAAGTCCTCTGCTCCTTCAAACTCCATCAATGGCGGAAGATGAATCGAGAATCTCCGTATTCAAAACTTTTCCCGTTAAACCGAAGCTTCGACCCACTTCAAACAAAGCCACAAACCGGAATCCAAGTACTGGAAATCCTTCAAAATCCCTAATGACATTGAATTTACTCCATCAAAATCTGTAATTTACCCTATAACTTCAATTGCGTTTTCCCCAATTGCTCCTCGTGATTTCGCCGCCACCCATTCTGCTAATATTTCTATCTTTTCTGGCAAAACCCTCGAGCCTAATTCTACTATTGCCTCTGCCTTTAACGGTTCCGCTACTTCTACAGCCTTCCGCTGCGATGGGAAGCTTCTTGCTGCCGGAGATTTGACTGGGACAGTTCATGTGTTTGATGCAAAGTCCAGGACCCATCTCCGCCGTTTGAAGGGTCATTCTGCGGCGGCGCGCCTTGTGCGCTACCCACGCGCAGACGATAAGTTTCACTTATTCTCCGGCGGTGATGATTCTGTTGTGAAGTATTGGGATGTTACCACTGAAACATGTCTTTTTGATCTTTTGGGCCATAAGGATTATGTCCGGTGCGGTGATGCTTCACCTGTGAGTGATGATATGTTCGCGTCAGGATCATACGACCACAAGGTAAGGATTTGGGATGTTCGGGTTTCAAATTCGGGGTCTGTTATGGAACTAAACCATGAAAAACCTGTTGAAAGTGTGCGTTACTTGCCATCTGGGGGTTTAATTGCTACTGCAGGTGGTAATTTTGTGAAGATATGGGATGTGATTGGAGGTGGAAAATTGTTGTATTCGATGGAGAGTCATAATAAGATTGTGACTTCGCTTTGTGTGGGAAAAATAGGGAAAGAAATTGGGGAGGAGGCTCAGCAGTATAGAATTTTGAGTGTTTCTTTAGATGGTTATATGAAAGTTTTCGATTATGCAAAGTTCAAGATTACTCATTCGATGAGGTTTCCAAATCCTCTTCTGTCGGTTGGATTCTCACTGGATTGTTCAACGCGGGTGATTGGGACTTCAAATGGGACTTTCTATATTGGAAGGAGGAAAGTGAACTTGGAGAGTGATGATACGGGAGATGTTGTGGAATTTGGAGCTGTAGAGGTTGAACCTGAGAGAAGGGTTTTAAGGCCTACATATTTTAGATACTTCCATCGAGGGCAAAATACAAAGCCTTCGGAAGGGGATTACTTGATTACAAGGCCAAGAAAATTGAAGTTTGCCGAGCATGATAAGTTATTGAAGAAGTTTAGGCATAATGAGGCATTAATGGCAGCTTTGAGTGGAAAGAATCCGGAAAATTTGGTGGCTGTTATGGAGGAGTTAGTGGCCAGGAAGAAGTTGTTGAAATGTGTATCTAATTTAGACAAAGAAGAGCTCAGATTGTTATTGGGGTTTCTGCAAAAATACTGCCCAATGACTAGATATGCCGGGTTTTTTATGAGGTTGGCGGATAAGGTTGTTGAAATGCGAGCTGATGATATAAAATTTTCTGATCAATTAAGAGGTAATATTAGAAATCTGAAGCGAGATGTTGAAGAGGAAATCAGAATACAACAGTCCATGCAAGAAATACAGGGTATAATCTTTCCAATGCTTAAGATTGCTGCAAGGAGATGAACTTTACACAGTTTCTCTCACTTATTTGGTACATTTCTGACTTCTTGTTCTCTGGGGTATCCTGGAAAATGTGAACGGCTTTGGAATTTTCTTTCGTTGGCTCCATCGTTGTTTATTTATTATCAATGTTGATCTCTTGAAGAAACGTGACCATCCTCTTGGATAAAATTTTGCCAGACTGCTTATTTTGATAATTTTTGGTTCAAAAAAATTGTTGAAGGAAGTATTTTATAAGACGTGCAATATATTTTGTATATTTCTGATGGAGAACTGCATAGATTGCATTGAGAACATTTTCCAGCATAATATTAAGAAAAGTATTGATTACTCGATGCCTGTGAAATTTAAGATAATATTGTATTTTTGCTGCATTCTATGACCATTATCTGTTAATCTGACACGTTCACCAAGACAAGAAGTTAGTGATGATCATGCCCATATCATCACAAGTATTGCTGTATAGCACTATTGGTGCTAAAACACCACCCTATGTGGTAGCACATGGTAGGTCCAATTAAATGAGTCACATAATACTACATTTAATTGGACTGTCATTTAAAACCACCTAACATGTCACGTAGAGTGGTGTTTTAGCACTAATAGTGCTAGATAGCATTATTCTATCATCATTCATATCTGAACTTCGTGTTCAAGAGCTTATGAGTTATAATGCCTTGGAGTCTAAGAGAAAAGTATCAAATTTGAAACATCAGTAGCGGGGTAAACTTGCTTAAAACATATAATTTTTGAAAAAATGTAAACAATGTCATCCTAACATAACAAAGCTCTGCCGTGTTGGATTTGAGTTTCACAATTCATCCCCCAGACAGGACAGCACCACATTGGTAAACGTGTTTAAAACGTACATTTTTAAAAAAAATGTAAACAATTCATCCTAACACAACAAAGCTCTGCTGTATTGCATTTGAGTTACACAATTCATCCACCAGACAGGACAGCAGCATATTCAGGTGGTAATATGGCTTCTTGAACGGGAAGGTCAGTTGTATCATGAATGAGTTATGGTGGCTCGAGATATGGACCTTTAGCCATATTGAACAGCACTAGCACCACAGAATCGATTAGGAGTTGATATCCTTTTGGCATAGTTGTTTGCTCTGCCAAATGCAGGAACATCAATATAATCTGGTGACCAACGGTAACAGATGGAAATCAGAAAGTCAGTTCACAAATAGGAGTGTGTTTCTATTATCCCTGTTTTTCAATCCCTATTCCCATTCTTGAATAGGAAATGTCGATGAAAGAGTGCCCTGCATTATCATAAAGAGAAACAGCAGGGGCAGAATATGAGGTGAAATCGCAAGATTAAGTTGGGAGATAATAATTATATTCCAATGCAAAACTGAGTTCATTACATTGGTAGCATTTTATTCAAAAAAATGGGAGTGCACTTTGTTGGTTGAGCTAATAAACTTAGCACAAAGCATAAAAGTTGAGATGGTTTGTTCTTCCTCTAACCTTTAGCTTCATGGTCGGGTTCTAATGAACTTGCACATTTGAATGCGGAAAGGATCTTTCTGTCATTAATTTGTGTATGCAAAACCTTTCATGCAGCAATGATTTTTTGTCCCGATGCTAACTATGTATTACCTCTAGAAGGGGATGTTGGCAGGTACGTGTCAGTGAAACAGGCATGCTGAATCCAATTTCCTTTTCCTTTTTGCCATCCCTCAGAATTTAAGTTTTCTGATCAATGAAATAGCCAGCTTGTTCACAGCTCTCAAGCCCATAAGTGTGTAACCACTGGTTTTGCCAAGAGCAATGGTTCCTACATATTCTTATTTCTCACAAATCTATCAGTTATAAAATGAGTAGCATCTAAGCAACGCAATGCGATTGAAAAGCCTAATTGTGCCACAATATGCTGGAAACGTTTTTCAGTAGATACCTGACTTCTGATTGATTGTAACATTAGGTTGAGGCTTCAAGAATGTTGATTAAGTGGCAAAGGTGTACCTTTTTCTGCTGCTTATGTATATTGGCGTCCAAGTTCTGGCTGAACAAGATGCAAGCCTTGGCTGCAATTCTTCGTCTTCTTAAATCTGTTGACAAAAAATCTGGCAGAGATTCAGCATGTCCCAATCTCACAAGCTTTTTCATTAGGGGAGATCTAGATTGTCGCGTGATTGCTTTTCTTGCCACGCTTATATACTTTCAAACCCTTAGAATTCCCATTTGATAATGCATCCAACTTCATGATACCTGAAGTGCGAACAGAGGGTGTGGAAAACCCACCATCCTATTTACCAGATTGCTTTGACATTATGGATCTATCAAGGTTGACCGGAACCTGTACCTCTGTGCTTGAAGATTCATTATTATTTATTTCCAGATAATTCCAATCACGGTATTCTGCCTTGTAGAACTTCCCAAACGGTTTCTTTCTGATAAAAACTGAAATTCTTGGGAATAGAATAGAAGCCTTGCTATTCTTGCA
The DNA here is from genome assembly GCA_903798405.1 of Fraxinus platypoda. Lineage (NCBI taxonomy): Eukaryota > Viridiplantae > Streptophyta > Magnoliopsida > Lamiales > Oleaceae > Fraxinus > Fraxinus platypoda. The sequence goes on from CAIGRT010229994.1 coordinate 19,475, forward strand.
CGTTTTGTGATGTATGCCATCTATTCTCATTTTTCTCATGATCTACTATGCTCAGTGGAAGCTGGTTGCTATTTGAGTGATGAGGCATATTGTGACGTGCTCTATTTCATCTAGGACATGGGATTAGTTTTGAAGGCTTCTATAAGCTACAATTAGGTTAAATTTATCTTCTTGCTTCACAGGGTGGGTTGTATCTTGGATACATGAAGCAGAATCCAACTTCAAACATTTTCCTCTTACCTCCAATTTTGCACATATCTTCATGAAAGCTATTCATAATCTTCTTTGCAGAGGAGCATCAGACTTCATAATCTCATTTGTCCTCTCTTCAGAACTATCAATTGAATCCTCAGCCTTTTCAAAAGAAATTACTGATGAACAGTGCCCAGTCCCCTGTGCAGCATGTGAAGAATTACTGAATTTGTCTTCTGAACATTGGCCATCTGAGTTACATCCAATAGATTCTTATAAAAACTTCTTTTGAACCTCTTTCTAGTTATCTCTTTCAGTAAATCCATCTTCCTTT
>CAIGRT010230000.1:0-16776 GCA_903798405.1 Fraxinus platypoda
GACACAATGTGATGTGGCAACAATCATGTGGTTGATGTGAAAGTGTCAGATTTGAATTAAAGGTTTTGATCAATGCCACTTGTAATTATGTAGACCATTATATAGACCATTATGTACATGTAGCATTACTCATTAAAATATCCCTTTTTTTAATTTGCTCCATCTCATCTTTGCCCAGAATTCATTTGGTTTTGCTGAGGAGAAATGGAGGCGCTCCACTACCGCGTGAATACGCCTCTCTGCAACTCCAACAATTATAATTCTACATTTTTAGTTTCAATGCAACGCATGATTTCTGTCCAACCGTGCAATTATGCAAGGCTTCTCTCAGTTTCTTGTTCTTCTGCTGCACCACCAGCTAAGAACAACAAAAGGAGAACTCCAAGAGACTACTCTGCAAAAACTTCCACTACTACAAGTAGAACAGGTATATCGTCAATGAACTTGAAATTAGAGGAAAATCAAGAAATTCTAGTATTTTTTTCATGGTAATTATGACAATTGGCAAATGTGGTCTCTTTATTAGACGAATTGACACTATCTCGTGTAAAAAGGTTCTTCAAACCATGCCGGGAAAACACAGAAGCTAAATTTGGAAGTATCACCCCACAGAGCTGGTATGCTACTTTATCAGTATAAATTAAGTTAGCTGGTTCAGTATTTTTTTTTTTTTTGGTGCAAGTTGTTTATTTATGGAGAGAGGAAGTTGAAATTATAGTTGTAATTTTTTGCTTCCCGGTGTAGTGTCTGCTGTGAGGTTGATGAGAATTGAGCTCGGTGGTGCATTTGCCGACCTATTGAATGACCAAGGAAAGGGTTCAGGGGATAATGAAATGGGATATGTGGAAAGAACTCTTGGTTTTCGCACCCGTAATTTGGATGACAGAGATCTCAGACTGGTTTTTCTCTTAACTTCTCCTTATGCATTCAGTGATCAAATTTCTAAATTTATAAATGTCATTTTTTGTGGCCTCTGGTTATTTGGACTGTTTAAAAGTAAATTTTTGACTGTAAGCATGTTGGATGGAGTGTCGTGGGATATTTTGATGCAGTGTCTCTAAATATTAACCATGTAGGTAACAGAAATTGTTGGGGGTTCGATTCGCTGGAGAAGATATCTTGATCATTTGATTCTTTCACTGTGCCACGAGGGAAGCACCTTCAGAGACATGGAGCCTCTTCTATTGCAGGTTGTTTACTTCCATTTGTTTATATCAGATGATGTAATGATAATATGTTTTTCTGGCAACAGAATTTGAATCAATTTGGAATCTTTTTTATACTGCCATGACATATATACATTATAACATAAAATCAGTTCTTCATTGTAATGGAGATTAACTGTATAGTTCTTTAACCTTCTAAAAACAAGTGAGCAGCATAACCAGATTTTCCTGCTTCTATTTGTTGAAAGTTCTTCTTACTCAAAAGTAAGGCAATCAGTTTTAATGAGGCATAGCCGCATAGCTTCATATATTCTCTTGCTTAATTTGTGTTTTTGTCATGTTGGATAGCTTTTGCAATCTTGTTTGTGGAAATATCTGAGGTTTTTTACTAACAAATTTCCACATTTTGTTGTTAGATTCTTCGAATAGGTGTTTATGAGATCATCAAGCTAGAAATGCCTCCATATGCAGTTGTTGATGAGGTAAGTTTGACTGATTGAATGAGTTTCTGAACAAGTTTTCTTAAGATTTCATTATTTTACTGTCCACCAATAATTATGAGGACTTTCAAATGATTCACAATACTGATGCTCGAATTTATATCCTAGCGTCAGTTTTCCCTATGCCAGAGATACAGAAGTTTTTGAATTAATTGTTTTGCTAATCTTTTTCCATGTTACAAGGATTTCCAGATATCATTTTCCTTTTCCGTCACTTCTCCTTTTCTGTAGATACTGGGGTTTCCTAGAATACTACTGTCAGATGACAGAACAAGGTTCTGGATTAACTTTTCCTTTTGCTATTGTGATCGAGATCTTGGTGCTATATCAAAAAGTGAATGAAAATTTTAAATATCTAATATGTGGCACCTGTTGATTATAAACTTTTCCTTTAAATATTTGTATAACAGAATGTAAGGCTTGCAAAGGCTGCACTCAGACCTGGTGCTGGTAATATGGTTAATGGGATTCTGCGGAAGCTGGTTGTGCTTAAGGTATGCCATCTTCTATTCAAATATATGTCAGCAATTTGCAGCCAAGACATTCTACCTTAATTTTTAAATTCTTAGTAAATTGATAATTGACCCCAAGCCATTGGGGAGAATGAGGTACCTTGGTGTTTAAATTTCTATCAACAATAACAAATTTTAATTGAATGAAAACTCAAATCATTCTCTATATTTTGCAAGAATTATAGATTTGAATTTAGCCAACAAAACAACTTACAAAACCCAGTAGTATCTGTATTTGAAGCATGTACGTGTGTGTACCTTTAATATTTGGGTGAAACATTGAGCTGCGATCTTTGCCGAAATTTCCTGAAGAAGATGGAACCGAGTTGCCAAGAGGGTAGTGAACTCTTTCACCTCCTCGTTTCACACTGTGCTAAACAATTTCACCCACATGCCACTTACCAAACACTGCCCATATCATACTATTCTCAATTTCAATCCTTATGACAAAATATGTAAGGCTTATGGGTTGGGTTTAATACATTGAGATTATGTATTGGTGCTAGAGAAGTTCTTTGACCAATGGCCTGGTTAAAGGATTTTAAGAGAGTGAGCTTATGGCCCTCAGGCTGGTAGTCATGAATATATGTCCATCCATTACGATTTAGTATGACAACAGTATAATTATATAGTTTGTCTGAAACATGCTTTAATGGAAAACATATGAGTAAGTTGATCAGAAATATTCCAACATTCACAACTGGACTCATGACCGCTAGAATATGTTGGATTTATTGTGGCACCTACAGATTTCTTATCTCTTGTGTTTCTTCAGGAAAGTAACTCACTCCCTTCACCAAAAGTGGAAGGTGATGATCGCCAGAAAGCACGTGCTCTTGCCACTATTCATTCTCATCCTGTAGTATGTTCATAATTATCTCCTTTTGGTTCCTTACATAATGTAGACAATCTAATTCACTCAATTGATTTCTTTTTCCGTATAAGAAATATCTGACATGGATGTATAGAAACTACAAAATTCAATTTGTCTGTAACGTGACAGCATCTCGGCTTCCCTTCATCTTGACGATATCAAATTTCTAAATCTACTTCAACTGCAAAAGAATTATTAGAAATTAGAACTGGAGTACCTGCCAATACTTGGAGATTTTATTTTGTAGGATTCATCGAATGTTACCAGTCTTCCCATGATAAATGTAAAATTATTATTTGTATGAGTGATAGATTTTAATTGGAGTTCCAAACCATTCTAATTCAAGAAATCAAATCTTCTATCCCTGGTAGGCATACAAGGTAATAACATTGAGTATTTCTGAATACAAAGTAAGTAGTCTAAAAGGAAACTGCTTTACTCCTGCTTTTCTTTGATATTAATCCTAATGTTGACGATTCTGGCACTGTGCAATCTTACTTAGCAGCATTTTCATTCACTTAATGTTCCAGTGGATGGTGAGACGATGGATGAAGCACCTTGGACCGGAAAAAGCTATTGAACTAATGATGTGGAATAACAATGATCCTTATTTCAGCCTCAGGTTTTGGCTTAGTTTTCTTTATTTCTTTCTGTTTCTGTTTCTGTTTCTTTTTTTTTTTTCTTTTTTTTTCTTTTTTCAGTGTCTAAATCTGAACTTTTATCTTGTCTTGGTGATGCCTCTTTCAGAGCAAATACAGGGAAAGGGTTTACAAGGGCTGATCTAGTGACACAACTTGAAATGTTCAAGGTGATTGCTCAAGTTTTTCCACTCGAATTTTGACAAGTCTCTCCTCTGATTGAGGAGAATGGTAACTAAGTGCTTGTTTGGGAAAGCTTAAAAAGCTGAGGTCAAACTCAACAATTATTTTTAATCACACATATCATGGGATTCACAACCTTTATCAACTTTTATCAAAATCAGCTAAAACTTTTATCAAAAGCTTTGTCAAACAACCCCTAAATATTATTAACTGTGGTTGACTTTTGGGGACAAATATATACGTTTTGCAACAATTTATGCACGGCCATGAATATTTCTATCTTACATATATCACTTCTCTCTCCCCTCACCCTCCTCACATTTGATTATGGGAAATGCATATGCATAGAGAGTACATGAATTGCTGTGGCAAATTGATTTTATCATCTTTGTTTCCTTTTCCTGAGCTTTAGGTTCCATATGAACTTTCACCGCATTTGGATGATTTTGTTCGTATCAGAACTGGGATGCAGGTATAAGCTCAGTATTATATTTTCGATATTTTTCCGCTCATCATCCATGGTTAATGTTATTGCCCTGTATATCTGTGAGGCATTTAGACTTTTGTTATTTCTTTTTGTCCATAATTGAGTTCTAGTTACATCTTCAAAACTAATATTGATTAAAATCAACTGTAATATAATCTAAATAATTTCTAAATGGTAATAATTTTCACTGCAATTTGTTCCCTACTATGGGGCAACTGCTTTATTAGTCTGTTGTAAATCACCAACTCCAAAAGAAAATGGCTAAAATGAAGTTACGTCATGATTGCTGAATAAAGGTTTGACCACATATCTGTGATTGAGGTATCCTGTGGACCCCAGATCATACCACATTTACCTTTTTCAGGTTATCATACAGGCTGGGTTACTGAAAAAGGGTTTATGTTCTGTCCAGGATGAGAGTGCCGGTAAACTCTTCTCAACTATCGCACGAGTTTTAAAAGACCTGATAAATACACTGCTTCCCTGTTAGGGAACCTTTATATCTGCTTTTACTGTATTTCCGTTTTTTCAACGTTTCACTGTGCTATAGGGAGAACAGACTATCTTACAGAACAATTCTCTTTGTTCCCATGCGGATTCTTGTATCTCTAGTGCTAGGGACTACAATGTACAATTTATTTGATTAATGTTTGGAAGTGTATCATTCAAAGAATTCATGTGGTAACCCGCTATAATTCTTCGTGCAGGCTTGGTGGTCTCTGTTGTGGATCCAAGGCCTGGGGACACTATTGTTGATTGTTGCGCTGCTCCAGGAGGAAAGACACTGTTCATGGCTTCACAATTGAGTGGTCAAGGTACATTTTTTGAAAAAGGTGGACAATCAGTTTGACTAGTGAATAAGATGTTAAAGAGTAGGGTCAATTAGCAGGTTTTCAGCTTTCAGGGAATAAGAGCAATATGAAGTGTATTTATGTTCATTAATTTGCTTTTTCATTAAGCATGAGAAAATGTCAATTTGGACTATATTATCACTTGTTGGTCAGGTAGCATATGTGCAATCGACATAAACAAAGGCCGACTGAGAATCCTCAGAGAGACAGCAGAATTGCATGAAGTTGATAATGTTGTCACTACTACTCATGCTGATCTTCATACATTTGTTGTAAGAATTTCTTTTCTTAAATTGTCGTTGTTTTGCTGCAATGAAAATAGTTATTTTACCTTACTTTGATTTAATCAGGGCGAGAATTGTGTGAAATCTGATAAAGTTTTGCTGGATACTCCTTGCTCAGGATTGGGTGTTCTCTCTAAGGTATTCAAACAAAAGATCTGCATCCCTGGAGGAAAAAAAAAACTTGTTTTTTTTGCCTTTGCTCCCTGTCCTGTTCATACTTAGTCAATTTGTTTTTCTATTTCTTGTCTGGATATCTTTTGTGGCAATACGCTTCTAACAAATTACCTGAATCTTGATTTAATTGATAAAGAGAGCAGATTTGCGTTGGAATAGGAGACTGGAAGACATGAAGGAACTTAAGCACTTACAAGATGAACTACTTGATGCTGCTTCCATGTGAGTCCAGAAATTTGCTTTACCTTTATAGCTTGCTAATTGGTAACTCCTAGACTGGAAAAATATTAATTTAAAAAGATCATAAATAAATCAATGTAATTTTCTCTTTGTTACACTACAGTAGTAAAAAACAATATGAAGTACTGGCAAAAGTAAAATGGAAGCTAAATAACTGTAACAATCGGCCTTGTTTCCCTGTATGAATTAAAATGACTGGTCTGGGATTAACTGATTAAAGTCATTTTTTAGTTAAAAACTGGGATTTGGAACTTCAACAACGTTACTATCATCTAGAAACTGTTTTATTTATATTATATCATTTATATTCTTTTGATCTTTCCTGTGCATAAATAGGTTAGTGAAGATTGGTGGAGTACTAATATACAGCACTTGTTCAATTGATCCAGAGGAGAATGAAGAAAGAGTGGGTGCCTTTCTTCAGAGGCATCCGGTAACTACCTGCAGCCTGTCTTGATGCTATGTTTTAGTCCTGCACTTCAGCTTTTACATGAATTTGATAGTTTTGTTATTTCTATCTAAGCATTAGAAGTTATTTTCATTTAAGTTATAGATGAGAAAATATGTTGTTTTCATATGGAGATTTGGTATAGTGGACAAGAAAATGTTTATGAACTGCTGCTACATGAGAGTAGTGAAAAATGGACCCTTTAGACATGTCAAGCTGGAGATGTGCTAAAATTATTTCTATTTTTCTCATTTAATGATTATTATGCAAGTCGATATTGCCTGAGGTCATTTGATGCATTCTTTATCAAGAGGAAACCTCATTTTCTGTTGTAATCGAATTATCTGGTTTGCTTCTTTAAATTTATAGATATAACTTTCAATGTGATTGACTTTGAGGATTTTCTTTTTATTATTTTTTTTATCTGAAAGAAAGTTTTGGATGACTTTGTATACAGGAATTCTATGTAGATCCTGCTGACAGATTTGTACCTTCCAATTTTGTTACTGAGAATGGATTCTATAGTTCTAACCCCATCGAACATTCACTTGATGGAGCCTTTGCAGCTCGTCTTGTTCGATCTAGATGAATGACGAGTAAGTGCATTTCTTGATATTTATTTAATTTTTACGTTGAATTTGTTTCTTTGGTTCTAATATCCTGCTTTAATTAACTTTCAGAGCTCTGATGTGATAAATTTTATTGGTCCAGGAATTGTCGCTTTTTCATGATTTCAATGATTTTGGGACGAAGTTCAACTTGCAAAATCTTGCAGAAAGGGGGGACTAACTTGAAATAGAAGTGTACCCGAAGAATTTAGACCTCACTATTTAGGACTTCTTTGCTGTGAGTATTGGAGGAAGGGAGACCTTAATGCAGAAGATACGAAAGGTACTAGTTCATTCGGATAGCATTCTGATACAGGATTTGATGCTGGCGTGGCAAACTGCTTGCTCAGCTTCCGACAAGGAGTGCTTGAATGGCTTTAATTACACGAGACTAGAATTAACAAACCTTTAATATCTACCAGTTGAATCAAGAAAAATCATCTACCAGTTGTTCAATGTCTAAACATGTTATGAAGTGAAGCATGTGAAGAACACCTCAATGAAGTGGTGTCTGTTAACCATAACCGGTAGGGATTCTCTGTAATTTTTGTAGAGAAACGTGGTGTTGATTGATGGTGATTGGTGTAAATGTTTACTAAGAACTTACCATTCGTAGAATCTGTCTCCATTGAGTTTATTTTATATACGGTCGGGGCATCATAATCCCATCAACCTTTTTTGGTGCAGCCTAAAAACTCATTGAGGCTGTGTTGATGTTTTGCTAAAAAAAAAAAAAAAGAAAGAAAGAAAAGAATCGTCTCCATTGCACTACACTTTCTTTTATAAGTTTATTGACCAAAATTCGACCACTTCAAAGTTCAATAAGTAATTGAAGACTTTTTTTTTGCTTTTTTCAAATATAGTGAGTAATGGAAGACGTTTTCTAAAATTTAGTGAGTAATGAAAGACTCTTTCTTAGGTGACAATTTGGTAATGACGTGATGAGGCGTCATCTGTGCATCCTATCATCCACGTCATCAATTTTCGTTAGAGATTTCAAATGGACTTAGTAAGTAACATTTATCGTTTGAATAAGTTTAGTGGTTAAAACTTCACATTTTAAACTTAGTAGCAATTGAAAATACAGACATAAGTTTGGTGATTATTGAGATAATTAACTCAATTTTGAGATATTGAAAAATTAAATATCCAGTAAATTCTCTTTATTATCAAATTTTTCTCACATTCCAATTCAAAAAAATACTTGTTACCATAATTTTCTCAAAATTACAATTTTAAGTGACGATTTTGGGTATAATCTGAACTTTCGTTGAAGTTTCATTGGGGTCTCAAGTGAAAATAGAAGGTTTCAATTTCAAATATGGTTTATAATTCGAATCTGGTGTCATGAGTGTAATTTGAAGTTGCACTAAAGTGTCATTTGGGTCACAACTTGGATCTGTAGGCATCCATAACCATAAGTCCCAACTTGGATTTATGAATTAGAAATTACGAAATATTCCAAAAATGATATATAATAATGAAAATTGAGAAAAGGAACAGATGCAGACCTAATTACCACACAAGGGTATTAGGTCCCAGTAAAAAAATTGGATTTTTTCACTATTGCAACGACGTCGTATATGACCTGTTTAATTTTCTAACGGCCCGGTAGCTGCACCAAATAATCGTGCCACACTCTCACTACCGTGACACGTAATCACCGGTGCCCTACGGAGTAATCATCCACATCCCTAAGAAGCAGGCAGAAGCTCTGAAATGAGAAGCAGAGGATGAAGAAGTGCTTTCTGGGTCGGGCCATGACTGAGGTCCAAGTCCGAAACGGAACCCAGTTATTCCCATTCAACCGCTTTCTATGCTCTTTTTCCAATCCTTCCGACTTGGCGCTGAAGAATGTGACGAAGTCGAACTTCGAGCCGGCGCTAGCCGAGCTCCGGGGACACGTTAGGGAAGCCGACTTCGTGTCAATCGACTTGGAGATGACGGGGGTTACAAGTGCCCCATGGCGAGAGTCATTCGAGTTCGACCGGTCCGATATCCGGTACCTCAAGGTCAAAGACTCCGCTGAGAAATTCGCTGTCGTTCAGTTCGGTGTCTGCCCCTTTCGCTGGGACTTGAAGACTCACTCTTTCATTGCTCATCCGTAAGTTTGTGTGCGCGCACGCGCTTTATCATGATGCTATAAGAATAGGAATAATAGAAAGGTAGCATTTTTACTTTTTCTTTTATTGGAATTGGGAGGTCAAATCTTATCTTAGTAATGTGTGATTTCGGCAGGCACAATTTTTACATATTTCCACGGCAAGAAATTCCAGGTGACGGTCCATCTTATGAGTTTTCATGCCAAACAACCTCCCTGGACTTCTTGGCTAAATACCAGTTTGATTTCAATGCTTGTATTTATGAAGGTGAGTTGCTTATTTTCTTATTATCTTCCCTCAACCTTGATGATGTTTACGAACAAGTGGTTCAAGAAGTATTGGCGTTAAACCCTTCCCTTCAAAATGCCCTGGTGGATATTGGTATTCATTCACACCTACAATACTGGTTTTTGTAGTGGGGTTTACCTGTTTCAGGATTCAGTTCTTTATCTGATAATCTGAAAATGGAGCAGATAGTGCAGGAAATGACACGGGATATTTATGTGCATGACCAAATAAAATTACGACGTGCTGGTATTTTAAGTATTTTGATCACCGTGAATGGTGAGATTGTTAACACGTTTGTAAGATGAGCGCACCAATGGATGATCAATGATCCTCGTGAGATGATCCTTTGAACTGTGTTGTATTTCTTTTTTTTTGTTTGTTTAAGTATTTTGATCACTGTGAATTGCGAGATTTTTAACTCGTTTGTAAGATGAGCGCACCAATGGATGATCAATGATCCTCGTGAGATGATCTTTCGAACTGTGTTGTATTTCTTTTTTTGTTTGCCTTAAGGCTCTAGGAAATAGATTTTACGTGCATTATTTTAAATTACTCATAAACTGTCGAGTCAGATTTCGAAGACAGTACATTTGTTTGCTTCAGAAAAAATTCACAATTATTTTATGATGGGATTTTCTGGAAGTTCAGTTCCAATGTCTATAACTTATTCTACACACTCATAACCTTATAATATCTCCATTTGTATTTGTTGCTTTTATTTGGAGTATTTACGCTCTTAAATATCTCAGGAATATCTTATTTATCCAGAAGCCAAGAGGAGGAAGCGTTAACACGGTTAAATTCAGTGTACAAGGATGAGTCTTCTGATTCGTTGCCAAGCTTAAAAGCTTCTGCAGACACACAGTTGGTTAGAATGGCAGATATTTTGTTTGCCGAGAGAATGAAGATCAAAATTGGTGAATGGCGTGCTGGATTGTTGCACAATACAAATGAAGGATCTGAGTTACAGGGGAGTTCGATTGATATAAATCAGAATTTTCAGACTGCTTTCTTCAAGTTGCGACCTGCCCTTGTTCTGAATGCTTTGACTTCTCGCCAACTAAGATTGATTGAGTTGGTAAAATATTTTCTCCCCTTGTACTTTCATTGTACTTTGGTTAGCTTTCTTTATAGTCCACTATTCTGTAATTCTCATTTATCAAAAAATTTCTTTTAGTACCTTGCATTTCCGTCTCGGTTTTGTCCATTACATTCCTAGAAAATTGGTTCAATGGATTATGGATTGCAGAATCTTCCATAGTTCTTCCATCCATTCCCTTTATCTCTGGTACTGTGCACATGAGCTCTGTTTATCTTTGTCAGTTAAATTATCACAAACTTTGTTCATTATTTTTTTGGATGAAATTCACCATGTCTTTGTCTATCTACTTTTTTTTCTTTTCCATGTATTGATAAAATCCTTGGTGAGGTTTATATACTTCCATCTTCTTTTACATGGATTGGTACAACCCTTGGTCCGGTTTTTCTTATTATTAATGGTTGGTTCTGAAAATTTGAAGGTCACCAAAAAGCACTTTGAAGATCTTGCTTATGTCCATGCGACCGGTGAAACTTCTTGTCCGCAACCATTAGTTGTCTATACAGAATCTACTGAAGACAGGGATTTGCTGATGGTAAGACTTGCCTTGACACGGTCTTCTGTTAAGTTATCTTTTTATTTGACATCTTTCATTAAATTGAGTAGTTTCTTTCACACTTGAAACTGTTTGAAGACTAAATTATTTATTTATTTAGCTGTAGTTGCAAAACGAAATTTCAAGTTTTTAAGCCACATGTTATATATCTATTGAGAGGCGTCAATATAATTTTGAGTATTCATATGCATAATTTTAACGCATGATGAAGATAAAAATGTTGCGGAGATTATTAATGGATGTTTTATTGTGGTCTGTCCCTGATAGTCACTTCATTTCGTATGATAAAAATATAATCTCATTGCACCTTTATATTGTGCAGAGAGAGATTAAGGATTCTCGTGGAAAAGCAGCAGTAATGAAAATAAAAGCTGCGGTTGGATTTCGACATCTTATTGATCTCCTTTCCACTGAAAGAAAGTTGATTGTTGGTCACAATTGCTTTCTTGGTACTATTATTACATTGGTTTTTCTTTCTAGTGTTGCTCTTCATCTTCTAAACTCTATATTTCCTTGTGACGATTTGTTGGATTGGTGCAGATATGGCACACATATACAACAAATTTGTTGGTCCTCTTCCTTCGGCAGTTGAAGAGTATGTCTCAGAGGTTCAAAAGCACTTTCCATACATAGTTGACACAAAAGTACTGCTAAATTCAGATAGCAGTTTTTTGCATCTTGTGAAGAAAGGCAGCACATCACTTTCCAAAGCATTTACCTTACTGTGTCCGCAAATTGTGTCTTCCAGTATCTCAAGCATTGTTTTGGCGGATAAACCACGTATTAAAGTGGAGGTTCATGTGGATAATAAGAGGTTGGTTCCCCTTATTTGTCCCTTCAATTTTCTTCTAATGTTGCATAATTCTTTTTTTTGTTGTTTTTTAATGCTTAATTAATGTGCTCTCTGTAGCTTGTCAAGAATATCACTTCAACTAATATCGAAAAGGCATCTTACTTCATTGTTCGGTCTATATACAATGTTCGTTCAAACAGGTGGAGATAGCTCAAATATTTGAAGGCAAATTGAATTAGTAACTTCATGGATTTGCCAATTTCTGTCCCATGAATAACAATATGGCAGAAATCACAAAAGAAGAATAATCAATTGGAAGAATGATAATAATTTAATGCCAAGAGATTTTAGGTTCCGGAAGACCTAATATTTTATCCCAAATGTCTAATTGGGACTGAAAATTTGTGTCATATTTGCAGGTTCTCAAATTGGAACTCTGGAGCCAAGCATGAAGCTGGATATGATGCTTTTATGACAGGATGTGTTTTTGCTCAGGCATGCACCGATCTAGGAATTGATTTCAATCTTCATGAACCACATGTCGACTTAGTAGACAATGAGAAGCTCCAGAAGTATATCAATCATCTGTACCTTAGCTGGATAAATGGAGACGTTATTGATCTAAGAACGGGGAAGTGTCCTGCGGACTCTTTAAGTTGTACTAATCTTAAGCAACGGTATCCGAAAATTTTGTTTTCAAATATAGTTATATTGTGTGATCTACCGTCAAAGCTAAAGGCGAGAGAAATAAAAGAATGCATGTCAAAAGTTTTTGGCGCAGATTCTGTGACCTCCATTTTCCGCTTGGATGAGACTGCAGCCTTTGTTCAGTTCAGCAAACAAGAATTTGTCTCTCGTTTTCTTGAATTGAAGGACACCTTAGAACAAAAGTATGATCCGATTTCAGTTTTGCATCCCCTATCTAAGATTTTGGAAGGTGGACGTGCTCGTGCTGCCAGTTATGAAATATATAAAGAGATTTGCAGTTCTCCTATATCAGAGGTTCTATTTTCTGATCAAGCTGAGGCTGTGGGAATTGAATGGAGAACTAGACTGCTAGAACCCGTCGTAGGAGTTGCAAATCAGGAAGACAAGATTTCTAGATTTTCTCGAGACAGAAAAGAGACCTGCCCTATAAATAATGCGACGGGTCCTCCATCAAGATGCCATTTTCCAACTGATGAACTCGTAGATTCCTTTTATCCAGTTCAAGCTCAATCGAGCAAATAGAGTAAATTTTTATTTTTTTGTTTCAAATTTATACAGTAAACTAATTCCCTGTTGAAATTGATAGCAAAAAGGATCTCTGGATGTGTTCTTTATTCCAATGTGGTTGTGAATGTACTGAGACTAGAAAGATATCCTTTTGTTTCTCAGGATATTGGAAAATGAAAATTTTACCAATTATGAGAACTCGTTAGTTATTTTTTTTAAAATAAAATGTTACACAAGATCTCTACCATTCATATATCTGATGCATTTTTCTGCTTTCCATTGAATTTTTTTCGTCTTGCAACAAGTTGGTGGTTAACTGAGGTGTGAACTTGGTCGAGCTAGAATGATTTGGATCATACATTTGACCCACGAATGTTTGAGAACCTGAACAATGTTGTTTCAATCAGGATTCAAACTCTTTTTTGTAAATACTCATTTTTAACTATACAATCATCAAGTAAAATATTTTGCACGTAAACAAAAAAAAAAAAAAAAAAAAAATTCCTACTTTTTGACCACTATTCTCCTAAAATTCCTATTTAAAACTTTATTTTCTTCAAATAATGATTGTCAAACAGGCAAAATGTCAACACACATGAATTGAAAATGCTCATGGTGGGATTTCAGTAAATCAGTGTCACAGCCATCAATAATCAACCACAATGTTACTGAAAAGTATAAAACTAAAGCAACCTTAGTAAATCTACCAGCTAATGAAACCTAAATAACAATGATGTCTTTTACATGAACAAATAGAGAACAACAAACAGGCCTGTCACAACAGTCATGAAATAAGAGACAGCAAAGAGCTTGGAGGTAGCATTAAACCGTGGAGATTCCCAGTTGTCCGAATCCCAACCACCACCAGCTCCTCCCGGGGATTGCGCGGGCCCAGGTGACTCCACTTCAGAGGGATGCATAACACGAATAATAATCTTTTGGCCGGCTTTACAGTGATCAGGCTGCCCACTGATAAAATAGAAGAACCCTGAACGATCAAATTGGAAAACCGTGTCTCCATCTTCAAATTTGGAGATAGAGTTTGATGTGTTGCAGATTAAGTAATCAGCAGAGGTGACTTCGAGCACTGAGTCATTTTGGTACTTGAAATCTGAAACAAAAGAATATCAACAAACCAAAATGCAAAAAACTGGTTGTATATATTCATATAAAGCACTTACAAACTGTATCTCCAATACGGAATCTGTTTTTAGCAGCCCACTGATTGTATGTCTGAGGATCCTTTCCAGTTGGTTTAGTCCACCCTCTTTCATCTCCAACTTCGAACCGGTACGAATTCACCAAGACTGCAGCAAAAAGGGCCGAGAGAAAAACCATTTTGAAGGTGATTGCAGTAGAAGCCATTAGAGATATCATTAGCACAAGTACTGTGAAGGTTTCTGTGCTGAGCAGAAGTGCGAGTAAGAAATGGTGTTTGAGTTCTTATAGTTATAGGGAAAAGGAAGCCATGGCAGTTAATTTTGAGGTATAAGGACGAAAGAGTGGGAAGTGGGATGTATCAGTTGAGCTTTACGTGACTTTGCTGTTCCATTTTTCAAATGTTAGAAACAGTCAAACTTTGGGGTTTAAAGGGCAAATTCCCTCTAAGGATTCCAATTTTATTTTATTAATCAAACTCTCAAGCTCAGTTTGTTATTAATGAAAATGTTGGAAAAAGATAATTTCTCCTGTAGAATAAAAAGTTACTCAAAGTTGAATTTTTTTATTAAGTCAAAGTTAAACATTAATTTCATTCACACGTTAACAATCACTATTCATAAATTAATCACACATTTCGTGTGACCCAATACTATTCTTCGTAAACAAGGCACGAGGTAACTAGGAGAATTTGAAACCTTTCATTAGATACAAGTCATTGTCAAGCTACAATTAGCTACACAAGATTTATTGGTACAAGTTACATGATCATTTCGTTAGTGAGTGTAGTATAAAGAATACAAGTAATGTTTTGATTATAAAAAACTCTTAGGCTCCGTTTGATTGTAAATGTGGAAAATGGACGGAAAAAAAATATTTTACAGGAAATTGAATTGCCTAGAAATTTTTTTACTGGGAATTGTAATTAATTGTGTTTGGTTGGTATAATTTTCCACCTGAAAAATGTTGAAAGTTTGGTGTCCGTTTGACTTCGTTTTTTATGGAAATTGTCTATGAAAGTGATAATTTTTTCTACCATTGAGTCTAGAATTTGTTCTAATTGCAAAAAAAAATTTAAATTTTTTTTTAAAAAAAATTACCATACCAAATACTATTTCATTTGGCTTTGTTTTGCATGAAAATTGTCCATTAAATATAATTTTTTTTTTATCATTGTTGATAGATTTTTTTTCAATTGCAAAAAAAAAAAAGATGGAAAATTATTTCCCCACCAAAATGGTGGGAAAAAAACAATGCAAAAGATGGAAAATGAAAAATGTTTTCCTAGTTCCATGGAAAATCATCCTTATCAAATAGGGCCTTAGGGTGCGTTTGATAATTGCGAGCATGTTTATTTTTGATGGAAAATGTTGGTTTTCTATTCAAATTTCCTACTTTTGAGTATTTGATTACTATTTTTTTCCTTTGAAAATATTTTTCAGTTTTTGAAAATATGCTTAATTTTCTTTATTTTTAAGAAAAACATTTTCTTTGGAGAGAGTATGTTTTTGTTTTCCTCAAAATAAGGAAAACATTTTCTTTTCCAGGAAACATTTTTTATACCAATCAAACACATTCTAAAAGAAAATAAATTCTAAATAATTCAATTGCCTAGAACTCATTTGTATGAAAATTATTAATTAAATGTGTTTGATTGATTGAGTTTTCAATTTAGAAAATATTATAATTGTTTATTTTTTTATGGATTGGTAAATGAGAGATGAGATAGACGAGAGAGAAAGAGGGAGTGAATTACCTGAAAAATAAAAACTATCCTTCCCTAAAAAAAATATTTTCCTTGTTTGAGAAAGAGGGAGTGAATTACCTGAAAAATAAAAACTATCCTTCCCTAAAAAAAATATTTTCCTTGTTTTCAAGGAAAATATGATCATATAACCAAAAGTAGGAAAATATTTTTCTGCAGAAAAAATTGCTAATCAAACAATACAAAAGTAGAAAATTAGATGGAAAAAACACGTTTTTCATGGAAAATATTGACAATGAAACGCACCCTTAGTCGAAAAACTTCCCTTTAGTAAGGTGTAAAGAATACAAGTCGAGGCTAAGAAGTAAGAATTACATTTTTACAAACTTTAAAACAAATTTCAGTATAGGCATTGGTTTATTCATAATTTTTCTTTAACAGACAAAAATAAGTGATTCTCTACACATAATTATCCAGGTAACTATTTTACTACTAGACTTAATTTTGAAACACCATTGAAATTCAAAATCCATTTTTTTTTCCAAGTCTTTGTTTCTGTTTCATTGATGAGACTGACATCAGTTTAATTGACTGTTCATAGATTACAGTAATATTATTCAGTCTGTAGTTTGTAACTTTCCAAGCGTTACAAAGTCTCCATAATGGCCAGTCTCCATAAATTGGGTCTCCTACTTCACTACTGTTTCATTGGCATTGCAACACCATTTTTACATACACATGCACACATTTGTACAGGCAAGTTCTTTTCTTCACATTTTTTTTAATTATTTTGCAGGTACAATTGTGGAGAAAATTTTAATTGCTGGTAAAGTAGGGAAATTTGTGAGTGAATTGTTTTAAAAATCATTGAACTTATACCATGGTCACGGACTGC
>CAIGRT010230032.1:0-21941 GCA_903798405.1 Fraxinus platypoda
AACAAGGTCAGGAAGTTCCAGCAACTTCCCAGAACTGAAAGTACCCACAGACCGGCAATTGCCTAAAAACCAAAATGCAATATTCTCATGAGCACAAAATTAGAGATGAAATACTGAATTTTAAGGAAAATAGCTTAAGATAGATACCCCACGCATTACATCCGTATGCTATATCAATGAGAAACTAACCAATCATAAAATTGTTCCTTCACTAATGTGGCACAGAATAATTGTCATCTTTTTCGTTTTATTTCAACATCAATCTGATGGACTGAACCAGCAGATCATATTACAGGAAAGCAAGAGAAGTAACATACAGCGAGGAACTGCTTCAGATCTCTCCCAGATGCAATATCTCGGAGGATTGCAAGAGCTCTGTTGAACTCGATCCTGAAGGCAGAAGCTACACCCAGAACAAAATCCTCAGGAATGATGACTTCTGGGATTCGAGGTGGAGACCTAATATGTAAATGGAAGAAGATTATATTTCAAGCAACCAAGAGAAAACATACAAGTGATTTTACATGCTAAAAAGAAAGAAAGCATACTTATTGATGAAGGCAGATGCATTGGACCACAGGAAAAGGATTGCTAGAGCAAGAATTAGGATATGGCACACTAAAGTGAGTAAATGGTATTCAAGCAATTCAAAAAACACCCAAATTGAGGTGGCGATGCCAAGCACACCAGCAGAAATTTTCTTGTCCCTCCATAGGAAAATGTCAGCAGCTGCCAAAAATCACAACAGTAAGACACAATACAAGTGGAAAGATGTACAAGTATCCATGGAAAGGAGAGTGAACTCATAACTCTGATTTTAAATTAGATATGTATCTAGAATTGTTGATGTCTCTATTTGATTCTCCGAAAAATGCACGAATTACAGTTAACCCTGTTCTAGGACACATCAATAGGAAAAGTTTATCCGAGACCTGCATCTCTAAACTTCAATTTTGTTCCAATTTTAATAGCATTCCATTCCCGATTTCAGTCACCTACAACTCAATAATAAGAAAATATCAAATATTTTGCACCACTTCCTTCATAAAAAAGATTTACTCCTAGTTTAAAGAACCGAGTGTAATTCATAATTTCAGATTTGAATATATGCCCCAGTCTATTTTTACCCCCTTACTGCATTTCTGGGAATGTTAAAGGTTCATGTGTCACAGAAGTATGGTAAGAACTAAGAATTCAAAATAAAAAAGGGTAAAATAAATAAATTATCAACAGTAAAAAAACTATAAACGATTCCAGATCAGAGATTCCATTTTCACATTCCAACTTAACAGAAGCAATTAAGTTGGATCAACCTTAAAATAGATCTGTAGTAAAAAAAAAAAAAAACTAGTCATTTGCCACAAATTAAACGCTTTAAATCGAAACTCTAAGATCCTACATAAATATCTAGTAGATGTGCAAATTAATCGATAGAGAGATATATATCATCCGTACGTTTTCCTCCGCCTAGAACCTTGTGCACAGGCTTTTCGCGGCCGAATAGACGGTAGATCTTGGCCTTGACGGCAGCTGCCTTTGCCTTAATGTCATTTCCGTCGTCGGAATCCGATGACAACGAATCATTGTCGTGAAACTTCTCCGTGATCTTATCAACAATCGATTCAGCGGCCGATTCGTGCTTTTCGTGCTCAGCGGCGTGATCGGCCATCGCTTCAAATCTCCGATCTCACAGCGCCTATCGGAAATTCTTTTTCAAAATTACCGGTGATTTTTTCAGAGATCTTACACTCCTTTTTGCTTGATCAGTATGCGAATAGAAGAACGGCAAATATCGAAGGCGTTTTAAGAAGAGTGAAGTGGAGGTGCGAGGTTAGGGATTTCCGAACCTAAGGCTCGGTGGACCCCAGCCAGAGATTCAGAATAACGTAAATCGATGTCGAGCAGGTACGTGGAAAAGAGTAAATAATTTTTTAACACTATATGTGACGCTTTATTCGAGGTTTAACGGAGAAACGTTAAATATAACGGTGTTTGAAGTTATTTTTATTTTAATAAGCACTAACTTATTTACATTCTGGTCCTTAAGATTTGTGATGTCTTGTGGAGATCGCCCTAGATTTTGGGATCCAATTAACCTCGATTGTGTAAATTAAGAACTTCCTAAATTGGAAAATCTAGGTAGGCCATGTGAAATTGAGCTTCTCACCAAATGTAGCTCACCAAGTCATGACAAGTGTTCTTTAATACGTGCCTAAACTCGTGATCTTGGTGCTCCCTAAGTCAAGATTTGCAACTCGTGCTCATAGCGTAATTGAAGTGAATGCAATATCATTACGCCCAGTTTGATAGTAGAAATTATTAAAATGTTTATTTTTTCTTCAAACTCATTTCAAATAATACATTATCTCGATAAAATAATTTTGCACGTGGATCCATAATTTTTTCCTTACTTTTAACTTCACATTCTTAATAAAAAAAAATTATTTTTAACAGAATCTATTTTAAGAAATTTTATATCAAACCGACTCTAAGAGCTCAATCACTTTGACGACGGAATTCTAACGAGACTCTACCATTTCTTAATTTTGCTTAGATACCTTTTGCCAACCTACATACTGTAGGTCACGACCAAACCATCTCCCCATGCCTTTGGCTAATATTTATATACGATCAAATTACTTTTTATCCGCAAGTATTATATATGTATTCATCATTCATTTTTATTTATTTATAATTTAAATTTTTAATTAACATTTCCCGAACAAACTTTCATTTCACGTATTTGAAAGCTTTGTTCGAGGTCTGCCTGAGGTTTAGCTCCATCTGTTTGCAGTTTAGATCATACATTGCCAAGTATGATTTTTCATGACATCCTACATGGATTATTCATACGCCAAACTAAAGGTGTTAATGGGATGAGCAGAGACATCTCTGTCCATGAGCTCAAGAGCTCAAGCTCATTCGAGCACGAGTAGAGTTAGTGCCACAAGGTGATGAATCGAGCCGAATTTTTTTGGGCCTCGGCTCGTGTTCGGACAATCCATTGGCCGAGTCCAGACGAGTTGAACGAGCGAGCTGACGAGTCCCTTGACCCAATTGTCAATGAGGACTTGGCAACCAAATGAATATGTTAAACACTAGTCATGACATAATTTGTCGAGATTGACTTCAAAATACAAACGAATTAAATTAATCATATTTCTAAAATTGAACTATTAAGAGAATATGGAATCGGGCCTGAAAGGGGTAATTTCACTAATAATTCGGATTTGGGACCTCTCTACTATTAGCCATTGACGTCAATAACTTTTTCTTACTTTTTAATTATATATTTCTCATCATATCACTATTTAAAATATATTTTTTCTCAATAATATCCATCAAACACACCCTTAATTTTGAAATTGGAGGAGATTTTTTTTGGTAAACAGTGTTAGATTATGACTTGTTTGGACGTACGTGCATTAAAATGCCGTCCCGTCCGGCTTGACATCTGCTGTTAGGTGGCAGAATTTAAGAGTTGGTTAGTATATCATTTCAGAGTGGTGGGCCCCTTTTGTGTTCTTTTCCCTTGTTGGGCAACCATGAATAAATTAAAAATGTGTTAAAATATCATAAAACTACAATATAAATATTGATAATTAGGTAGTCTTATGATCATGTATAAATAGGTCCTATTTTGTTTAAAGAGTTTATTTCATTCCAACTATAACTCGCATGTTAAACCCTATAATTACAGGTCTTGATTTTTAATAAAGAACACACTTAAGTTTTGACTCATTTATTTGTTCTGTTTTTCTTTCTAGTTTATAACACGTTATATGTATGACGATTTTATCTAATTATTATTTTTCTTAGAAAAAAATTAGCGATCGAAATTCTCTATACCAAAGTTTTTACCCAATTTCACAATGTGATTTTCTCAATATTACAAGTCTCAGCACCCAAATTTTCAATTCTGCACTCAATTAGAATACTCCATGTCTTGCACTCAATTTTAAAAATCCCATATGTCTGTCGTTTACTTGAATATTATGATGGAATTTGCCGGTATGTCTTGTAAAATAATAATTTATTCCTCTAAAATTTAGTTACATGAGATTTGTGTAGAAAAATTAATCCGTTAGTAAGTGTTTAGATGCATATTTCATTGAATTTCTTTACATCTCATTATGCATTTTAATTCTTAAAAGTAATGCTTTATAATAGTTTTAATTGCATATTAAATTAATGTAAACATTATCTTGTGATTACGTGATGAAACTTATGATGTAGACTATTATTTTTGTATGAAAAAAATATGTTATTATATAAATTGACTAAATATTATTTTATGGTATTGATATATATAATTTGTTATTATTCTATTACAACATGATTGAATATTTTTTCTATATTAGTTTATAAACTTTAAATTGACCATGTTGTTATTCTTGAAGGAGCACAACTCTGCAAATAATTAATATTCTACTATGAAACATATTCCTGAAAAGTTAATATTTTTAAATAATAGTTTGTTGGTACTCTTGAAGCAACACAACATTATTGATATTCTAAAAAAATATTAATTGCTCCAAAAGAGCATGATATTACAATTTCAGTATTCTAGAAGAATATTGATCGATTTTTGGGTAAAAATGCGAATTATAATTTTCAATATTTTAGAAGAATATATTGATGTATTGCTTTTGAAAAAGGGTATATGGCTCTTGAAGAGCTAATGTATTGAAATAATAGTTAGTTGTTGTCTCTAAAGTTGTACAACATTATAATTAGTATTTCAGAAGAATATTACTTGTTCTTGAAAAGAATGAATTATAATTTTCAATATTTAGAAAAATATTGACATATTGCTCTTAAAAAAAGTATTAATAAAATATAACGTGCTCTCAAAGTAACACATTATAATTTTTATTAATATTCTAGTTATATTTTACTTGCTCTCGAAAAACATAATAATATAAAATTTAACATAAACTATATTTTTACTCTTGAAAAGTAAATCATTACATAATTTATTGTTCTAAACAATAATATATTATTACTCCTGAAAAGCACGTTATTATTGTTACTCAAGAACGGAGTATGATTCAAACATTTGAATATTCCACAAGAATATTGTAGATTTGTTTGAATCAATTAATACAAATCAACATTCTTGACGAACATTATGTTGCTTTGAAAGAAGTACAATTTTATATTTATTAATATTATTGAAGAATATTTTGGGGTTATTTTTAAGAATTACAATTTAGAAAATTTAATGTAAATAATGTATTGATCTTGGAAAATTAAAATTTTAATTAAATCAATTCTAAAGAAGCAATAGTTTATTTATATCAATATTATTTTGAATGAATGGATAAACTTACTATTGTTAGCAATTTATTATCCACTAAATTAAAGAGAAACCTACAAATTTTTTAATAGTGTTTCTTAATTGGTACGCTATATTAAACTTTAGAGACCATTTGATAAATATTGTTTTTAACCAGAAATTCAATAACTCTTATATTTTATTGTTTGACTTGTCCAATTAGATCATTAACGGATCAATGATGATGCGAAATTCAGAATTCAACATTCAATGAAGAATCGGAAGATTCTTCAGTCTAATGAATTTCTATATATTATTTGTTCTCTTTATCGAAAATTAATCATCACTAACTAAAATATAGATTAATTTTTCTACAAATAGGGCCTCACCATCCTCCACGTTGATAATCTAGATATTATTTGTATCTAATATATATATATAATTTTCAAAATAATTGTTCAAATTTTAAATTATGAGCATAATTTCAGATTATACAATCAAGACGGTGTGTGTTGTTAATGCTAGCGATCCTAAATCTCAATATTTTGATAAGTGTTAGTTGAGATGTCGATAAATAGCTTAACACTATTACTTGTTAAACGCTTCCAATTAATTTAATTGAGAACAAGGTACTTCCCATTTCTGTTTAAGGAAAGTTATACGTATTATATCAACATCACAGCTCTCCTTGTTATAATTGATTCATGATCAAAGCCTAATTTTTCCATCTAATTATTTTGATAGTGCAGTATATGCAAAATTAATCAACTACAATGCATTGAGATGGAAAGTAAAGAATACCGAGAATAAATGAGTAGTTTGAACTCTTATACAATATCTCAAGCCCTAAATGGTGATATTTTTAACGGTGATATTTTATAGAACGGTTTGCTAGTCGTCAATTTGACTTAACCATGCTCTCAACATTAGAGGGAGGAATTAAAAAGTTGGAAATAATGTACAAATGTATCATTAACTAAATTCTCGCAAAAGATAATTCGAACCAGAAGTTCGAAAGATAATTTATTTAGATACATTTACTATCCAAAGAAATCAACAATATTTCATACACCAACGTTAAATGCTCCAACTCGAATTAATGTCCTAGAATACAATTAGTTAATATTATATCTGATAAATTTATGGTACACCTAAAGCGTGATGATATTTGATTCTAATATAAAAATCTTCAAACGAAAAATGAGCAATTAACAAAGATGGTACCATTAAGGAGGTGTATATTCTTAATGAATATTTAGACATAACATGTTTTAAAACCCCAGAAGAGGTTCATGTACCTGAAATATTGAAAATTGAGATATTTCAATAAGTTGTGTCATTATAGAAAATAATAGAATTTAAAAAGAAAAGAAAAAGTTGTCGACAACACCTTTACACATGAGATACTGCACCATATTATGAATGACGAAGAGCCGATATAAATTTGTTGAAATTTATCGATCGTAGAAATGATTGGCCAAATAAATGGATGTAATCCTAGCAAATTGAATTTATTAGAGAAACCTGAAATTTCTGGATCTACAGTCTGAACGCTTAAATGTGTATACTTATGCAAAATGAAAATAGAAAAAGTAAATTCATAATATGCTATATACAACTCTTTACATAATGAATTTCACAAAAACTTGTATAAATAGATAAATAATGTGGTGGATGTAATCATAAGTTTCTATTTTATTAGTCTGACAATGCATGGAATTTGATATGCATGTAATAAATGTAATTATAACGAACTTATCTTGTATGGTTTTAATACTATTCTTGAAGGATTTTATACCTGAAGCATATAATTCAAGCGCTATTATCATGAGAGGAAGAATACGTATTGTACTCTTTTTTTCTTCACCAAGATTTTGTCTCATTGTGTTTTCTTGGCAAGGTTTTTAATGAGGTAACTTTTGTAGCGTATTCAAAAGAATAATGTACTTTTTTTTTCTCCATTAGGATTTTTTCCATAGGGTTTTTTCTAATAAAATTTTAACGAGGCATATTCTTTAGGTGATGAATGTCCATAACATACAAAATATTTACCCTCAAAATAATACTCTAATATGTATAAAACTCCCGAAGAGATCAACAAGAGCTATTTTTCAAATCATTATGTTACTATAGTCATTTAAAATTGATAAATATTTTGTATGAAGACTGTGTTATTTGAGGGCATTGACGTACAAGAATTGAAATTAGGGAGCTGTACTGTTTTTCTTTCGATCAAGTTTTGCCCTATTGGATTTTCTTGACAAGATTTTAATGAGCCAACATTTTATTACTCAAATTATTTGTACTCTCTTTTCATTTGTTGGTATTTTTTTCATCGGATTTTTGCCTAACAATGTTTCAATGAGATAATTATTGTGCAAATAATCATCAAAGGAAGAGTGTTGTAAAACTATAAGATAAATATTGATGATTATATAGTCTTATCATCATGCATAGATAAGTCTTATATCGTTTAGATAGTTTATTTCATTCCAATTGTAACTCTAATTTTGAACCCTATAAATACGGGTCATGATTCTTAATAAAAGACACTTCAGTTTTGATACATTTATTTGTTTAGTTTTTCTCTCTAGTTTATAACAAAAATAAATTAATACTAATTGTTAAAAATGATAAATTTTATTAGCACCCATTTGATAAGAATTAAAATTAAAATTTCAATTTAAGTTACAGTAGACAGTTAATTTTAATTACATAGACAATAATTCCCCACATAATTGGGTACTCGAGATGGGGACGGGGCGATGGACCCATAGTCAAGGACGGGACGAGTGTGAGGACAAGGAACATGATCACCGTCCCGCGACCTGTCCCATTTAAAATCCAAAATTTAATATTATGAAATAACCCAGGCTAGCTCATAATGTTCCAAATATTATGAAATAACTCCAAGCTCCATCCCAAAATGGCCACGTTGATAAATGGTTTTTGGACAAGTGTGTATTGCATAAATCAAATGATTGTTACATAATGGTGGAATGGGTTGTCTCATTACAAAGAGAAATTTCGGAAAATTGATGTTTTGAATAGTATTTTTTTAGAGAATGTGTGATTAAAAAATAGAGAAAAATTTTAGATTTACGTGCAAAATATTTTATTGTTTGAATGTGTGGTTAAAAATAAGTATGAGAAAAAAAGAATTTTAATTTAAAGAGAGTCAAACATGGCTTAAATAAAATACCATATTTTTCAAAAAGTTGCAAGAGATATTTTAGCCATTCCAGTATCTTTAGCCCCGTCTTAGTCTACATTTAGATATAATGATAAATTTGTTAGTCCATACAGAAATAGGATTCACCCTAAAGACTTTTGGAGGCTCTAATGTGTGCTCGAGTTTGTCATAAGCAAAAATGATGTTGCGAGAAATATAATTATTTATTTTTTTATATTTGTTATTTCTCCTATAGCCAACTAATTTTATTTTTTTAGTACCTTACATTTGTTTTTTATTAATAATATTTCAATTTTTTCGTTTTTTTGATGGATTCTAGTATTTCTTACATCCGTTCGAGTGAAATTCGAACAACACTCATTTGTATGTTACGAATAAGATGATTTTATTATTATTCAAGTTTTCGTCTCAAGTCAGCGAAACCAAAACCAACTTGGTTGATTTGGATAAATTCCAACTCAAACCGACCAAATCCAAAAGTTGAAACTGAACTAAACCATATCAAATGGGTTTGGTTTGGTTTGGTTTGATTTGGTTAAACATTTGTCCCAGTTAAAAAGAAAAAAATTGCCTATTCAAAGTCAAAAAATTTGTATTTTTTTCTTGCAAAGTACGTGTGTGTGGCCTGTTTAAGTCAAATTTTTGAATTAGAATGCATTTTGGAATAATAGATTGATGAAAAATGTATGGTTCAAAATGAATGAAAAGTTTTTCGAGTTACGTGTAATATTATTTTATTGAAAATGTGTGATTGAAAAAAATGGGGATCGAACAAGGTCATAATGTAAAATGGTAAATGATCGATTTTCCAAAAATCATCATAGATATCCGATAGTTACCAACAAACAATTATATTAAAATGAAAAGTAAGGCTGTAATCTAAATTTAGAGTTTACAATAAACAATTATTCTCCTTGCATTTCTTTTCTTTTGGACTTTGATGTTTTGGTAAAAAAAAATATAGACGGTAAACAAATTATTTGAAGAATAATAATCTTTATATTTTTATTATTTAATCTTTTAAGTTTAAGAATATGAATTTTAAAATGAAAAAAAAAAATGTATTAGCGAGTTAGATCGATTAATTGACGGGTTGATTGATTAAACCACACCTGACCCAACTTTTCAATGGTTAAAATTAAACGAACCAAACCAATTTTTTGGTTCAAACCGACCCGACCCGACTCGATTTGATTTGGTCGGTTTGATCGATTTTTCGATTTTTTTGTTCACTCCTACTCATTAACATTGTCGAAGAGGAATAATCTACTCAAAATGCATTATTCAGGTTTAATCTTAATTGCAGTTGCCTCTAAAAAACTACATATTAGGGCTATATAATGGGGCCCACTGCAAGGAAAGGTTAATGTCATAGGAAGTGGGTGAAGGATCTCCGAAACAAGAACCTAAGAAACTAGTCGAGACTCTTCACAAATTTCTGAACAAGACTTTCGAAGGAATTCTTATCCACCTCTTAACAAAGAAATGAAGTTATATCAAAATTTATAGAACATGAAATCAGAATTTCTCAAGCTCGGTATCACAATCCTAAGTTTACAAAATGAAAGAAGATCAGTAAAATCAAGGAAAAAGGCTAATTACCTTTTAATTTATTGAGACTGCCTTCAATTGATTGGGAAGAAAATTGATCTCAGAAGTCTCCCTCAGTAGCAAACCTCTGTGTTTTTAACGGCAAATGAAAAATCCATTCAATTGTTGCAGCATATTCTTGGCCAGTTTTAATTACGAAATAGAACATCCAAAGAATATGCTCGTTGCCTAATTCAGTCTAAGTATTGAATGACACAAAGTCGAATCTTTTCAGTTGAGGATAATATTTAAATAAATAAATGTGTTTTTTTTTTTTTTTATGCTTTTAGATTTATAAAGAATTTTGCAAATTTTATAACATCGGGACTTTTGTGAATTCGTAAACTTCTAAATGATTTGTGAGAGCCTGTTTGGTACAGATTCTCATTTTCTACAGTAAATCAATTCTCATTTTCAACCACACATTCTTCAATAAAATAATATTTTCCATCACATCAATACTTTTTTCTTCCTTTTCAATCACACATTTCTCATCATATCACTATTCAAAAATCAATTCTTTCCCCAAAAATCCATACCAAACACACTCTGAATTTGTTAGAAGATAATAATGGACTTTTCAAAGACCGTAGATTTTCATTAAAGATTTGTAAAGATTTTTCTTTTTTGAAAAAAGAAAGAGAGGGAGAATTGCAGTCACAATACCAAATTTTACATTTTGTTGCAGATTTGATCAAAACCTTTCGTTTGTATCACTCACTATACAAAACCTTTAAAAAATTAGCATCCGAAGTCTAAATGGATAGAACCATTAGTTCATTTGTTAGTTGATCTAAAGTCAACGATTTGACCAAAATTTGACAATTTTTTAATGGGTAAAAGGGTAATTTTACATTTTTCATATAAAAAAATTAATTCAAAAACCAAAAAAGAAAAACCAAAACCAAAACCAAAATCAAAATCAAAATAAAAAAAGTTATCTTCTTCAACCCTCACCCCACCCACCCCACCCCAAAACCGAACCCCAAAAAACAACCATATCCACCAAAACCGTCGGCACCACTACCACTTTCTTCATCCCAAAAAGTTATGTTCCACCGTCGCCTCCTCTCCTACCACAGTCTGCACCGCAGCCTACCGTCGTCACAATTAGGCAAGCAAGAAATGGGACTGTAAATGGGATTTGCGAAAAGTGGTTTTAGGACGAATATTTATTCCATTTGGGAGTGACCAAAGAATCTGCCCAAGAATTAGTTTTGCAACGAGTTTAATTGAATTTGTGTTAGCAAATGCTTTGCACAAATTTGATTGGGAACATCTTGATGGAGGAAAAGGGGAAAACTTGGACACCACCGAACAATGAGGTCTCATAATTGTGAGAAAAATAAACTCTTTGTTGTTGCAATTCCTCATGATTCCAAAATTAATTTGTCTTCATGTTCAAATAATCTCTGGGCAAGATTCTCCGGCCACTCCCAAACTAAAGCCCAGCAAATCAAATTTGATTTTGTTCACATCATTTTCTCTGAAATTGTTTGTAAATATTGATTAATATGTTTCTGTTTGGATTTGACAGTTTGAGGAATTGTGTAAATTTTGTAAAATTGATTTTGGCAGCTTTATGATTTTTTTTCTCTTCCACTGGACTTAAAAGTTAATTGCAATTTGTTGAGGTTGCTAACTATGGCTTTTATTGCAGAGATGGTGGTTGTGGTGGTGGCGACAGCGGTGGCAGTGGGCAGTGTGAATGGGTGGCGATGGTCGGGAGTGGGTGGTTTCTGGTTTCAGTTTTGGCGTGGGTAGGTTATGTATGGGGTGAGTGGAGAAGATGAATAGTATTTTTGATTTAATTCTTTTATTTTAATTCTTTGTATATGAAAAATGTAAAGTTACTTTTTTACCTTTTAAAAATTTGTCAAAATTTGTTCAAATCGTTGACTTTAGGTCAATTAACAGATGAACTAACTGTTTCCATCCATTTAGACTCATTGTGTAAATTGTTTAAAGGTTTGGTATCGTGAGTGATACAAATGAAAGGTTTGGATAAAATCTGCGATAAAATGAAAGGTTTGATACCACGGTTGCAATTCTCGAAAATTAAAAAATGTTAAGCTAAATGTCTATATAATGTAATATAAATTTGAACAACGTCTTGCACGTCCAAATCATCAACAAAACATGTAATTAAGAACGCAGAGTAATAAATTATATCTCTCACGTCAATAAAAATATTTTTTTTATAAAGTATAAAAATTTAAGTCACCTCAATTAGATTATCACATAAACTAAATACCAAAAATAATTAGCATTTTAGTAATATTCAATAAAAAAATATTAAATATTCCCAACATTATTTCACATATCAGCTATTATAGTATCCTTCCGTACATTAGCACTCTCTTTCTTGCTTTTGACTCTAAAAAAATTGGCAGTCTTCCCTTCGTTAATTGACGAAGATGATGAAACTTTATTATCAGGTTCAAATAGAAATTCATTATAACAATAATATTTGAAAAAAGAAAAAGAAATTGTGTAATCCTACACAAACTAATACTAGCTTCACTTGTGTATAATATGTAAATGGACGAGTTGTTTTGGAAATTGTGAACCATGATTTAAATATACCAAATATCATCTTAACTATGTTCCTCAAGGAAGCATAACAAAATTAAACAACTCCTTTGCATTTTGAGGGTTACGACCATGACCAGTAAAATCTTGAAAACGATAGTGAACGACTCCAAAAGGAACTAAGAATTGATGTCGATTTGAAAATCAACAATATACCAAAAAATATTTATATGAACATAAAATACTTATAGAATTACCAAGTAACTTATAACATCTATGATCGTGATTTAATAGTAAAACATAATTTATTAAATACTCAAAAATTTTGAGTCGAGTCGGTTCGGTTCTAAAGAGAACCGAACCGAGTCGGACCATGTCCAGTCTATTACAAAGTCATACCTTGTGGCATTTTGAGCCAATTTCTCCTTGTTACAGGTAGCTAAAACATTCTGCGATATCATTCCATGATGATTGCCTGTATCATGTCATGTAGGTGTCGTCAATAGCTCCAAATGCAATCTTGGAACAATAAAATAATACAAATGAATAATAAGAACACTAACGATAACAAAAATAATGACAATTATAGTAGAAATTATAATTTTGTCAATTACTTTAAAGTAAGGTAAAATCTTATACCTTTCCTCATTTTTTCTAGCATTGTGGATCCCGATTGACCAGCATTGTGGATCGTGATTTAATAGTAAAACATAAAAGGATGAATGACATTACAAAGTAGGGTTGGACAAAAGTCTCGAACCGAACCGAACCGAACCGAGCAGTTCTTCATAAATTAAATACCCGAACGTGTATCTGAATTGAGAACCGATGGCTTTGGTTCGGTTCTGGATTCTAGGCCAAGAACAAAAGAACTGAATAAGAACCGAATCTAAATAAATTTTTTAATTTTTTATATTGAATTAATTAAATTATTAATTTAATGATTAATACTCCAACTCCCAAGCCAAGTCCATGCCTAGCTAGCCCATCCCAACTCAAGCCAAGTCCATGATTAATTAATTTTAGTAATATTTCATTTTTTTTATGTAGGCTGTTTGAAGCAAATGAATTATTGATATGGATCACCGATGTTTTAGTATTAATATCTACATTTTGGTATTTGTATATATTTAATTAATTTTATTGGACAACTTATTATTTATATGTTTTCACATTGGACTACGTTTATTTGTAATAGTTATGAATGAATATGTTATTAGTTATATTTATGTAGTGTTGTAAATGTTAAAAAATTTAATTATGATACGGAACCGAACCGAACCCGAACGGTTCCATAATTATATTTGAACTCGACGGTTCCATTTATTAAATACTCAAAAATTTTGACTGACAATGAGTAGGAATGTTACAAGCATTTTTTCAATACAAATATACCTTGTATCTTGTAAGGGTGTTTTTCTTTAGTAATGTCGCTTACTTTTAGAAACACGTCAGGATACATTCTATAGACTTGTCGAAAGTTTTTTGGATCCTCCTTTAATTTTTTATGTATATAATCATATGAATGTCTAGTTTTGGTCACCATGTTAGTGACATGACACATATTAGTTATACGACCATGTAACATGTAGAGATTGCTAATCATGAATACCTAATGGTTTCATATAATGCTTCTTCACTCTCATCTTCTTCAATCTCGTCCATCTCTATTTCATTATCTTCGTGTATGTTGATGATATTAGACATTATTTAAGTGGAACACGTAAAAATAAAAAAAGAATGAAAACATATAGACATACATAGAGAAAATGAAAACGTCATGTAAAAGCGAATCAAGTAATACTAATTACGTTTAATAAACGCATAAAAAACCGTAGAATTCATTACTATTTCAAAGTAAAAATATTCATAAACAATATATTAACAACTCAAAATTATAAAATTCACTACTCATAATGTCCCAAAAATGGCCTCATTTTGATATAGATATTATCCATTTATGACACTATTCTGGTGTTCTCGGGTTTCTTTGCTCTAGTATTAAGCAAATCAATGGCCTTGAAACGTCTCCTTGATAACATTTCAACTACTATGCTCTCTAATGTCAATTGATTTAATAGCATGAGTGATCTTGTCTACAGTAAAAGCAAGTTTGTCTATAACATCGTCCTTTAATTTTTTATGTAAATAATGACATGAATGTCTAGTTTTGGTCGCCTTGTTAGTGACATGACACATATTAGCTATACGACCGTGTAACATGTAGAGAATTGCTAATCATGAATACCTAATGGTTTCATATAACGCTTCGTCACTCTCATCTTCTTCAATCTCGTCCATCTCTATTTCATTTTCTTCGTGTATGTTGATATTAGACGTTACATAAGTGGAACAAGTAAAAATAAAAAAGAATGATATAGACATACACAGAGAAAATGAAAACGTCATGTAAAAGAGAATCAAGTAATACTAATTACGTTTAATAAACGCATAAAAAACTGTAGAATTCATTACTATTTCAAAGTTAAAATATTCATAAACAATATATTAACAACTCAAAATTATAAAATTCACTAGAATGTCCAAAAATTGGCCTATTTTGATTTAGATATTATCCATTTATGACACTATTCGGGGGTTCTCAGGTTTCTTTGCTCTAGTATTAAGCAAATCAATGGCCTTGAAACGTTTCATTGATAACATTTCAACTACTATGCTCTCTAATGTCAATTGATTTAATAGCATGAGTGATCTTGTCTACAGTAAGCAAGCTTGTCTATAACATCTGAATAGGTACTTTTGAGATCAAATGAGCTAGATTTTGCTTCAAACTCGACTCTATTTCATTTTTGAATTGCTGGGGGAACCTCTGAACTTATTGAGGGAGTAATGGTTGAGTAGAGTGCCCAAGAGATGATGGCTGATATAAATGACCTTGTATATTCGGTGTGTATAAATGCCTCACCATCATGATCATACAATACATAAGGTCATTTATTAAAATACTATGCAACTTTTTAAATCAAGTCATGAAGTCATCTATTAAAATATTATTTAATATAGACGTCTAAAGACTTTCGATTTCAGTCAATTATTAAAATTGTACCGTCTGCATCTTTATTGCAACATCCAGGTCGTAGATCGATCTTATTCTTAGAACTAAATTAATGTAATTTAAGGTCAATATTGAGTCAAAAGAGTCTACAAGGAGTCTATAGTGCTGGATTATCTCTCTTGATGAAGATCAAAAATGAAGAATTCACATTTATACAAAACTCTCAAAAAGGATGTTATGGGAGGAGTATCACAAGCGGGAAAGCAATAGACATTCTCGAATATTTGAAAGACAAGTTTGTTTCTTAAAGGGAAAGGGTGTCCTCCATTAAGATTTTTATAAATTTTAATGAATTTCATAAATTTGAATAAATTTCCACGAAATTCATAAGAATCTCATTAAAATTGTGAAATTTTAAAAGATTTTTTTTATTAAATGTGTATTAAGCATATAATCCATCCAAATCTTTTACAATCCATTTATTAAGAAATCCTTATAAATTCATGAGTTATTGATGATACCTAAATTTTAAATGATTTAATTGAAATCAATTAAAACTTTAATTGGGGACAACTAGATTTTAATAAAACTCATTAAAATCTCAATTGAAGATACCTGAATATAGAAGAATTTTTAAAATCCATCAAAAAATTTGTCACCCGTATATTATCATTTATGATCTTAATTGGATTTTAAATATATTTTTTCTAATTAGAAAAAAATGATTTTAAAATTAAAAAGTTCGTAAGGATATATTTGAAAAAGGAATTTCTCGAATTTTAAGCAATCTGATTCTATCATGATGCAACATGAATTTCAGAATGTTGCAACATGCTGAGATTTTTTATATAACTCAAAATTATTTGTAATCTTTCTTTATCTTGATATCATATTTTTCTTTATTGATATGCACATAATTTGTCTGTAAAATTAGACATATTTTCATTGTAAAAGTGTGGATCTTGAGAAAAAAATAAAATAATTCAGACTTATATTTTTATATAAATTTACTAGGCGACTTATATTTTTATATAAATTTACTATGTCTAGGATTCTTGATTTTAAACTTAAAATTCTTCTAAGTGTTTGAAGACCAACTTTTGTAATTTTTGAGAGAAGACATCGTGCTCTTCGAGAGAAGATAATTTGCAGCTTTGGAGAGAGTTCAACAGATTCAAACTAACAAGAATAGTGCTCGCTGAACAAGACTAAGAACACAATCACGTCAATATTAAAGAATGAGTCTTTTTGGCATGACCCCTTGGATTTGTTAAAAGAAAGCTGATGAAAGATAAAGTAATCTAGCAGGAATTTCTCTTAATTTATTAAAGAACAAACTTGGCTATTATATATAGCCTTACAGAGCAAACAAAAACAAGCAAATAAACAACCTATGTCTAACAACTCCCAATCACGCGGTAAGACTAAATCAAATGAAGCATCCCTGGATAATAAGAATTTATTGACTCACTAATAACAAACCACTTAACAAGTAAACTAAACAAGCCTAACAATTCCTCCCTTAAACTGAATGCTACAAGCTTTAGTTTATATCAGTCTCATAGCAAACTCCCAATAACCTGCGCAACTTGTAAAAAATACCCAGCTTGAGTGGTTTAGTCATCATATCAGTCAGATGCTCCTCTGTATCACAATGTACCAACTCCACTGTACTTTTCTTTGTAATCTCTCATAGGAAATGAAAACGTACATCTATGTGCTTACTTCGACCATGCATTACTGGATTCTTTGAAAGTTTGATTGCAGAGCTACTATCATAGTAAATAATAGTTTACTTGCTTTGATTTTGACCCACCTTTCCCAACACCCTTTTCAACCATACATCCCGACATGCACATGAAAATGCAGCAATAAACTTTGCCTGTGGTAGACAGACTTACTACTTGTTGTTTCTTTGATGACCAAGATACTGCTCCTGAGCTTAATAAGAACACATAACCTGAAGTGCTCTTTTTGTCTTCCAAATCTCCAACATAATCACTGTTAGTGTAAACAACAAGCTCATCATCTCTTCCCTTTTTATAGAAAACATCAAACCCAATTGTTCCATGTAGATATCTTAGCACCCTTTTTGCCACCTGTAAATGAAGCTTAGTAAGATTCTCCATATATCTACTAATAAAACTTACTACAAACATCATGTCTGGTCGAGTAGCTGTGAGATACATGAGACTACCTACAACATGTTTCTAGTAAGTCTTGTTTACCTTAACTTCGCCTTCATCCTTCATAAGCTTAAAACCAAGAACAATAGGATTATGGACAGAGTTACATCTATCCATTCCAAACCTCTGTAACACCTCCAATGCATACTTCTTCTGACTAGTAAAGACACCATCAAATTTTTACAAGACTTCAAGACCAAAGAAATATCTCATTTTACCAAGATCTGTCATATCAAACTCACGCTTCATAGACAGTTTAAACCATGTAAACATTAATTCATTGTTTCCAGTAAAAACGAGATCTTCAACGTACAGAATTACAATCAATACTTTATTTTCCTTATTTGTCTTGATGAACAAAGTATGTTCGTAGTCACACTTTTCAAAACCTTTCTTGATGAAATATGCTTCTATACGACTATACCAAGCGCGAGGTGCTTGCTTAAGCCCATAAAGTGCATTCTTTAACTTATAAACCTTTTGTTCATTTCCCTTTTGCACATAACCACAAGGCTGCTCCACAAACACCTCTTCATTTAACTCACCATGTAAGAAAGCATACTTCACGTCTAATTGATAGATGGTCCATTCCCATTGAACTGCAAGTGCAACCACCAAACGAATTGTCTCCATACGAGCCACAGGTGCAAATACTTCTGTATAGTCTATCACATGCTGCTGAGTATAGCCCTTCGCTACAAGTCGAGCCTTGTTTTTGTCCACTTCGCCATTTTCATTAAAGTTAGTCTTATACACCCATGTCACTCCAACCTTCTTTGCATCCTTAGGTAATTCAGTTAATTCCCATGTTCCATTTTTCCTTATTGCTTCCATTTCCACATACATGGCTCTTCTCCATTTCTCACTCTTCACGACTTCTTCAAAATGAACAGGATCAGCAGCTGTAAACATAGCCACAAGAGCTTCATTATCTTCTTCAGGAAATCCTTCTAATGTTTCATAGTCTATCATCCAGATAGGTGGTCTCCCATTCCTTCCTTCATTCAAGGTATGAGGACTTTCTTGGGTTGAAGAATCGGCTTCTGCTTCATTTTCCTATGCAACATCAAAATCTGATTCACTCATTTCTTCATTTTCATCAATCATCGTTGCTGGTTCCTCCTCACAATTATTACCCCATTCCAAATTGCACACAATGGCTTATTCATACTTCTTATCCCAATCCCAATTCTTGTCTTCTTCGAATATCGCATCCCTACTTATTATAATCCTTTGTGAAATTGGATCATAAAGTCTGTAGCTTTCGACTCTTTACTAACTCCCAATAGAACACAACTTAAACTCTTATCATCCAGCTTAGTTCGTTTAGTGTCAGTTACATTAACATGAGAAAGACATCCAAAAAGTCTAAAATACTCAACCAAAAGCTGCACTCCACTCCAAGCTTCTTCTGGAGTCATATTTTTTAATGCCAATGTTGGACTTCAATTCAAGACATGCACCGTCCAGTTTACTACTTCAGGCCAGAAAGTTTTTGGAACTTTCTTTTCTGAAAGCATACTACGAACCATATTCATAATGGATCTATTCTTCCATTCTACAACTCCATTCTGTTGTGGCTTATATGCAACTGTTAATTTTCTTCGTATGCCATTTACATCACAAAAACTAGTAAACTCTTGGGATGTAAACTTTCCTCCCTGATTAGTACGTAAACCTTTAAGATAAGAGCTTGTTTCCTTCTCAATATGAATCTTAAAACTTCTGAAAACATCAAAGACTTTTGATTTCTCATCCAAGAAGTAAACCCATGTTTTTCTACTAATGTTATCAGTGAAAGTAAGCAAATACCTTTTCTTGCTGTTAGAGATGGGCTTTATCGGACCACAAATATCAGCAAGTACTGATTGAAGAATATGTCTAGCTCTCCAAGTGCTTTTCTTTGGAAATGAATCCCTTTGTTGCTTTCCTACCAAGCAGTCCTTGCATA
Source organism: Fraxinus platypoda (assembly GCA_903798405.1). Classification (NCBI taxonomy): domain Eukaryota; kingdom Viridiplantae; phylum Streptophyta; class Magnoliopsida; order Lamiales; family Oleaceae; genus Fraxinus; species Fraxinus platypoda. The sequence goes on from CAIGRT010230032.1 coordinate 19,747, forward strand.
GCCTCAAGGGAGGCTTAAACTATGGTAAACCATTCACCATCTGCCTCTGTTGAAGAGTCGTTAAACCTTTAAAGCTCAAATGTCCATATCTACAATGCTAAAGTTGCGCTATATCTTCTGTAATTGTGTTGAAACAAGTAGATGATATAGGTTGAGATATAGAATGTAGTACGAACATGCGATTTGAAGACATTTTCGAATCCATAAGTAAGCCTCTCTCAGGATAAGACACCTGGCACTTTCCATGTTGAAACAGAATAGTAAGCCTTTTCTTTTGTAATTGTCCAATACTCAGCAAATTGTTCTTCAGCTCTGGCACATAAAAACTCTCGTGATGATTTGTATGAACCCACTCACCTGCAGCCTTATGTTACCCTTTCCTAGCACGACCATGCTTGAGTTGTCTCCCAGCTTCATAGAATCTCTAAAAATTCCATCAAAATATGAGAAGTACTCCTCTTTCCCACACATATGATTGCTACATCCCGAGTCAAGGAACCATGTATCTTCTCTACTGGCCTTGTCCATATCCACATATGCTATTAGCAACATCTCTTCTTAAGTCTCTGTATAGTTTGCCTTCGTCTCCTTGCTTGGACATTCCCATTGAAAATGCCCTAGCTTTTGAAAATTATGGCACTTTACCGTGGCCTTGTAAAAGGGTTGTCTGCCTCGCCCCCTTCCTCTGTCTCTAAAATTGCCATGGGCCCCGACCCCTTTCTCCAAATTGATCTCCATGAGTAATTTGCAAAGCATGTTCTTCAACATGGGAACTCATAAGCTGTTCTTGCACAAGTAGGCAACTTTGCAACTCATTAATGGTTAAGGTGTCTATATCCGTAGACTTCTCAATGGAACACACAACATAATCAAACTTGGGAGTAATGGATCTCAAAACCTTTTCAACAACAGCAACATTTCCCTTATTCTCACCATTTGCTTTCATCTTGTTGACGATGGTAAGAGTGCGAGCAAAATATTCATTCACAGATTCTCTTGTCTTCATGTGGAGAGTTTCAAATTCCTTCCGGAGAGCTTGCAAGTGTGCCCGCTTGACCCGCGATGTACCCTGATATTTTTGCTTCACAGAGTCCTAGATACTCTTTGACGTGTCCTTGTTGAGAATCGTCTCTAGGATTGGACGATCTAACGCTTGAAATAGATAGTTCTTTGCTTTCAAATCTTTCAATTGTTGATCTTCAATGTGCTTCTTCTAGGCATCCGTGAGAGCAATTCCTTCTGTTGGTGCAGGATCTCCATTCTCCACCAACCCCCAATACTCCTTGAAACACAAGAAATGTTTCATGAGCATTGCCTAATGATCATAGTACCCATCAAATTTCGGAACTCCTGGCTGCACAAACGAACTCTCTATTGCCATACCTCAAGTAAAACACAAGTAGAAGACTACTGCTTCCAATGTAATCAGGTCCCTTGAAGGTGGCTCTAATACCAAAAGTTAAAAGAAAGCTGATGAAAGATACAGTAATCTAGCAGGAATTTCTCTTAATTTATTGAAGAACAAATTGACTATTATTTATAGCCTTACAGAGCAAATAGAAACAAGAAAATAAACAGCCCACGTCTAACAACTCCTAATAACGCGGTAAGACTAAATCAAACAAAGCATCCCTGAATAATAAGAATTTATTGATTCACTAGTAACAAACCACTTAACAAGTAAACTAAATAAGCCTAACAGGATTAGCGTGTGCAATATTCTCTATAAGCTTTTTTTCAAAACGCTTTGGCAAATCGAATGAAACATGTTTTATTTCATTTCATTTCTGATTGCCAAAGATCCTTTGTCCCGGATAGATTAACTACTAACATCGCCATTATTGCATTTCAACTGCTTCGTTCTATGGGTAAACAAAATAATGGACTAAAATAACTTCATGGCTTATCGCCACTGTACAATACAAAATAATTCACTAACTTCAAATAGGTTATAATAAGTTATTTATATGGAATCTTAATCTCGAAATTAACCTTAAAAATATCGTACCGTACCGCGAGGGCTTTGCCCCGCACCCCACCTCATATGTGTTCAACCTAATGGGCTAGTTGATGGAGCAAAGGGGAATGGCTTGTCCCCTCCGCCTCCATTGGCTAGCCCCATATTTTCATCTAATCAACAATATGCTCTGTCATGGACGGATGAATTTACTGAGGGAAAAATTCAGTTTTCCTAC
>CAIGRT010230086.1:0-15457 GCA_903798405.1 Fraxinus platypoda
AACTTTGCAAAAAGTTTCCCATTCAATGACCATCTGGAAAACTTTTTGCAAAGTTCACTCAGTGACCATTTGGGAAACTTTTTGCTAAGTTCAGTGACCCAGTTGAAAGTTTTAAAGTTCAGCGATGGATGAGGTTGCAGTTTCGAAACTTCAGTGACTAACCACGTAGTTTTTAAGGTTCAGTGACCTGGTGGAAACTTTCGGTAAAGTTCAGTGACTATTGAGATAATTAACCCCAGCTTAGTATGTCAAAGACATCCCAATTGGATGGAACGCGGGTAGAAGATCAACAAGAATTGGGACGAGAAAGCTTATATCTAGCTCATCCAATTTTCTAGAGTTTAATTTATGTTGCAACAGAGACTCTGGGATTTCTAAACAATTTATTATTGAAAAACTTACAAAATGAACTTGTATAAAAGTTGGTCCTACACTTCACATTTAATATATTAGAAAAATTACAATTTCTGTACTGAATGACTAATAATCCCAAGCAAATAAACGAGGAAAAATTATAAAACAACCCTAATATAAAGTGAGTTGCAACACTGCAATTTACATAATATCTTGTTATGTGTCCATCAAAACCAAATAGAAAACATTCCAAATGAATGCAATGACAAAGATCAACCGTTGCTACTTTTGAGTTTAATGATGTTATCATTTTGACAAATGATCGGCGATTGCTATTGTGACCGAGGTGGATGGCCTTGTAATTGTTTTGACTTCAACGATGTTTTTATTAGTAATAAAGGTTGGTTGAATTTGATTTTGGTAGAGATGTATGATAATAATTGGGTTTATACGAGGTGCGTGATTTTTAGTCACTTTCTATAACGTTTGGTCATGTTGAACATTATAGGTTTTGAGTGTTGAAATTTGTTATCATATCGTGTCATGTTTAGTCCTACGTAATAAACATATCTTCATAGTCGTGCAAATATGTTAGCTTGTTTTAACATTAGAGGTTTTGAGTGTTAAAATTTGTTATCATATCGTGTCATGTTTAGTCCTACATAATAAACATATCTTCAGTCTTGCAAATATGTTAGCTTGTTTACAACTCCCCTCATTTCCATCTTCATCTTCTTCCACGTCCAAGAGGAAAACAATGCAACATCAATAGTAGAGGTGGGCGTGGGTTGGGTTGGTTTTTGCCCCAACCCAAACCCAACCCAATCCAACATGGTCGGTTTGATCTAAAATCAAATCAACCCAACCCGTGTAAATGTTGAAATCCAACCCAACCCAATCAAGTGTTGGTCGGGTTGGGTTGCTCGGTTTGCCAAAGACATGCGGTATTTAGGAAGACATCCTACACTTTTTAAGAATCCCTACTTGATTTAAACTCACCATCTTGATTTAAACTTCAATCTAAAATGTTACATAATTTCCCTTTGCATGTATAAGATCTGAAACTTTCTTAACATGACATGGACACTGCCTATATAAATTCTGTATGGTCAAAAGGCAAAGCTAACTCAATACATCGTAACAAAGCAAAAGGTTCAAATTGCTGCAAACATCAGTTGTTGCAAGCAATCCCACTAAGCTTGCACCATCTAAATAAAACCACAAACCAAATTCCAATTTGGGAACAGTTTTGACACGCATCCAACTGACCTATTATACTAACAGTCAATCACAGACATAAATGACATAATTAATCATTGACTATGAAACTGAACATCATCAACAACACAACAATTTCCATGATAAATAAACAGGGATAGGTCATCAATCACTATTGTTTGACATGCAACGATATCAAAATACAGAAATATACAAACATAAAAATACAAGATTATGGTGTGACGAGTCAGAATTTATAGACCGATCAAAGGCACGAACAACCAGGCCAAATTCAACAATACCTTAGTGATCTGCTTCCTCTTCTTGTCTAGCTTTTCCTGTTTAGCCTTAACACGCTGTGCCTCAGCCAAGAGAGCCATCCTTCTTGCAGCCTTAACATATGGGTTAAGCTTCAGCATTACGTTCAGATTTTTCAGCGGGTTCTTCTTCAATGGCGCTCTCTTGATCTCCTTCTTGATCGGCTTCACCACGGATTGCACCTTGTCGGCGGCATTCACCATCTTGGCCCGAGGCAGCACATATCCCTTCTTCTTCTCGGATGGCTTGTCAAATGTTCCGTAAAATTCATCCAATTTCTCCAAAGCTGACTTAGTCCAGACAATAAACCTCCCAATTCATCCAATTTGTCAAATGTCATGTTAAAATTCTCAGCAGTTGTGGCTGGCTACGCTGCGACTAGAGAGTGCAGAGAGCGTTGGCTGCGCTGCGTCTGCGTGAAGGAGAGACGATTATTATGGTTTTGTTTTTAAATTTAACGTCTTTTTTTCTCTTTTTTTTTTTTTGTCAAATTTTTAATGTAGTCGGATTGGATTAGGTCGGTTTAGATTGGGTTTGGGTTGTTAACCCATAACCTGACCCAACCCGACCCGACTATCCAACCCAATCCAATCCAATACCCGAAACCCACCCAAAAAAAAAAGCAAAAAATCGATCCAAACCGGTCGGGTTTGGGTCGGGTCGGACGGTTTACTCGGATTGGTTTGGGTTTTGCCCACTCCTAATCAATAGAACATAGAAAATTTTGCTTTTTTCCCGTATGATTTTGCATCAATCCTCTTACCAAGAGAGTTTTCTATAATCACTAAAATTTACATTAAGATTCTATTTGATTGTAACGAATTCCATGAAAAATATCACATCCGAGAAAAACGAATTCCACTATGACCGTTTGATTACAACGTGAAAATGAAAATCGAATTCCAAGGTACAACAATGTAAGCTACACTTTCTTTGTTTTCATGGAAAACGAATTCCTATGAGTTTTGTGGATTTTTATTTCCCAACAACATGAAATTGAAATTTTTTTTCCACTTTTACCTATCAAACGGACCCTAAGAGCTGTAGCAATTAAATAGAAGATAAAAGTTTTTTAGCCCCTGTTTGACACACATTAAAATTTTCATTTTCATTCTTCTACTCATTTTCAATTACATTTTTCAATAAAATAATATTTTCCATCACATCAATAACTTTTCCTTCTTTTTCAACCACACATTCTCCATCAATTCACTATTCCAAAATATATTCTTCCAAAATAATATAGCTCAAACACATCCTTAATTTTCTTAAATGTCTAAAGAATAAATTTTAAAGCTTAAGATAAGTTGGAAACATAAAAAATCAAAAATACGAGCGAACCTTAAAAGTTTCATGCTTTTAGCTACTCTAGCTGTTATTCCATTTCATCCACCAACTATAAACGATACATGGTATCAAAAAGGATCTTTACACCTCAAATATGAACAAGAACATGGTCTGCAGTTCAAAAATTGAGTATTATGATATAAGAAACTATGCCATAAATATCCTAGATAATTACTCTCTCAACAGTTTCCATCCTTTTGTCCTTGGGAATGGGATATTTTACATTTTCGTTTTAATTCTTTGCCTTCCAGTACGGGAGTGATCTCTGTAGCTCTCAAATATTGTTTGAGAAATTCAATAAACAATAAGTCTCAAGACGAGTAAGCTCGCAGGTAGAACTCAGCAAAGAATCACATCCCCGAAAAACTAGTGAAGTTAATATACCGATATCAGTAGTAGTTTAATAGTTTTGACAAATCAGTCTGTCCTCGCACGTTTTGAATGAGTTTGCCTCATCCACTCAATGCATTCGTCTGCAGACACAGAGGGATGTGCAAGCTGCCACTCGAGCAGTTTTTGCTGCTGAAAGAGGGGAAAATATACTATCATCAGTTAGCATTCTAATTTCTGTATATTTTTAGTATAAAGTTTATGGTAGATAAGCAGATAAGACGTACCCATTCCTTAACCACAGGTCCTCCTGATTTGATCTGCAAGACACTCATGATATCCCTTCCATTCACCAATGGTTTCATTTCCCATACTTTTTCTAAGCCTGCAACGCGAGAACAGTGTATCATTTACAGATTTATATCAAAAAGCAGTGGGAGGGCTGTGTTATTAGAAGGGGGTGACATTTTTATTCTTTTTCCTACTACTTATTCTATTATGGTTTCTTATTATACCCTCATAGCAGTGCCCCACATGACTTGCACGTGCTATTTTAATGGTACATTGGATCAAAACTAAGACTAATAATGCAAAAAAAGGTAAAGGATGAGAATTTAAATGTTCCAATTGAAAGGTAGCAAACCAACTTGCTGTAGAGGTAGTAGGTTGGGGACCTCCACTACAATTTCCCCTATATAAAATATATAGGAGTGCCAGGAAGCCTGCAATAGACAGACCTGGGGAGTATTTGTGATAATGATGACTTAGTATGGTTTTCATTGCATTTTGACATTTTCAATTCACTCCAACCTTTACGAGCACTCCAACCATTTTACAAATGGATTAATGAAACCACGTTACCAACTGATCCATAGGAATAATACGAGCAAAATGCAATAATAAAATGAAAATTCCCACACTATCTTAAAAAAACAAAAAATAAGAAATAAAATATTTATGCTTCCTCATTTAGGATTTTTCAACGGGCAAATTTCGACAACACATACCAATATTGTGCAGAAAATGCCAAAAATCAGTTACTGAACTTGTTAAGCTTGAAATTTATTTAAAAACTGACAGATAATGCAATTATGACTGTGAGTAATGTGGAAGGATCGGGCAATACCTAGTTCCAAGATTGCTTTCTCAATCCTGTTAAATAATTCTCTTTTCTTGTCCAATTCATACTTGTTGTTTGATGAATTTGTAGTGCAACCAATAATGGCACCACGCAACAGCATGGAAAGAACGAGGGCAGCACGCCAAAACTCTTTAATTTCCCTCAGCAGTAATCCTATAGGTTTGAACAGAGTTAGCAGTTATAAGCATATTCGAAGAAGGGAAGTTGATATTGGTCAAAAATTTATTCATAAAAAAGGGACATTAATTAATCCAGTTTTGAAGTTGTGACATGTATCTCGCTTTCTGCATTTCACCACTTTTAGTAGATTATATGGATAGTTTCAGCTTTTGTTTCATGATTATGATAATCTAAAATTTCTGAAGAATAAACTTCAAAAATACTGTCTCAGCAGAAAAACTGTCTGATCTTGTTGCACATATTTCACTCACTAAGAGAGATGGAAATCGTGCTTTCGAATTTCAATCGATAAGACAGGTCAAGTAGATCTCTATAGACAAACCACTACACATTTACTTGAGATTCAATATAGAATTTGACAAATGGTAGGTGTGATTTTATTGCAGGTGAACGGCAGCTTATTGAAGAAACAACAATTGGTGCATAGAAAATGTCTCCAGTAATTTCTAAGGGGGAGAAAGATCATTTACCAGCCAGTATTCTGAGTTTTGAAGCAACGGGGACATCAATAATTTCTCTTTTCCAGTCAACTTCAAGAATTTGTATATCCTCATTAGACAGGATCAAAGGAATCAAGGATACGAATTTTTCCGCTGCAAGATGCAAACTCAGAACCTGTCCGCCAATGACAATTCTACTGATAGTAAGAAACTTCCCCATTAGAAAAGAGAAACAGAAAACTCTAAAATGTAAGCAACATGCAAAAAAAAAAAACAAAAGGAAGGAAGGAAGGACGGACTAAAAAAAAAAAAGTGACCAGTAGCACGTACAGTTTCAGCATCGCTAGCCTTCAGCTTGAGAGAGTTGCGAAAGATGTAACTCACAACTGGGATCTGTTCAAATATTAAGCATTGGTATAAATGGATATGACTATATGAGAATAGATGGGAACAAAAACAATTCTGAACTTTCTGACATGTCATGTCATGCACAAGAATAAAAGACAAGAAACATTCAAGATAAACATAGGAAATTACAGTTAATAACTTCATACATCATAATTTACCTTTTTCCCTTTGTGGTCTTCGTAAATAGTCTTCCTAAAGGGAAGAAATAAAGCAGCATACAGGCAGAGCCTTCTATGGTCCTCCTAAAAATCACAAGAAGAAGAATGTGAAAAGTAAAAACCTTACAAAAACCTCCTATCAAGGATATTAACTGCCAGTGAAAAATAACGAGCAAATTCTTCAATTATGTATCCTCTGTTTATTGTGAAGGATATATTGCTAGCCAGCCACAAGTTTAATTGGCTTAGACATGCATTGTGATTATAAAATGAAAGACCCAAGCAGTATTATAACATTTTACATCTGTTCAGAAAAACGACACTAAAAAGTTTCCAGTAGATTGCAAATTTAAAAAGTCTACTCCACTTTAATTGCGACCAAAATCTTGCTACACAACTTACCAATGCCAACTGAATTTTCTTCCTATATAAGGGCACTGCTATATCTCTATCAATATAAATATGCAATGGAAAATAATTATATATTGTGAAATTAAACTTACACACAACCTCTACTACTCACAGTTAATGAGGAGAGTTCAAGTAACTGCAAAAGTCTCCATGTTGAATCCAGGCAAGCAACACAAAGCCTAGTCATAAAATTTTAAAAAAAGGAAAAGTAAGATCTTGACACACATGGCCACGAGAAGAATCACAAAGATACATACCAAAAAACAAAGGAAATGTTGATATTTTTAATGGAAAAGCCAGGAGTCAGACTATATTAAAGTGATTGAATAATCCTCAAGTCCTCCTGAGACACTAAATCCAAAGAGACCCACGATCATTCACATAATTAATGAACCTTCGTGAGATATTTTGATATCTAGTTTGTTTCTCTTCTGATTTTTTATTTTTTTTATCTGCCATCTATCCATTTTAGTTGTATACCAGAGCATTATGATCCAGGGAAACTGTACCGACGCCTTCTCCACCATTTATGACAATATAGAGAGAGCTTGATGAAACTTTAATTGGGCAACAAATCAAAGATTTAGTTGGCAAAGCTAGTACGAGGGCTTCAGAATGTGAGCCAGAAAAACACTTAAATGCTTGTATAAAGGCTATCAAAACAAGTAAAAGATAGCACAGCATTTATAGCTTAATATTCCACATTAAGATTTTGAAAAATAATGACAATTGTCATCTAAGAGAAATGGAGCTTCAACTTGGCAGAATTCCAAAAACACAGTCCTCAAGGTTTGGAGTTTAAGTGAAGAGTCAATGTGTTTTGTGGATATAAACCAGATTGAACTTCCAAAATGCTATCTCCCTCAAATTTATACCATCATTTTTACCTTTCTTTTATTAAGAGAAAAATTCAAAATGAACTTTAAACATGAAGCGGGAAGGGAAGAAACCTTTCACATCCTTCTGAAGTTGAAGGCTCTGGCTCAGAAGGAAGACTAAACACAGCCCAGAACAATTGCAGTTCAGAAATGTATGTCATTGCTTTCACAGGATGATTGCCAGATATCATGAGATCAATCTGTTCAATGAGACAAAAAACAAGAACAGCGTGAAAATATTAGTACAAGGCACAAAAAGAAAATCACCGGACATATTGAGAACATAATGATCCACAAAACAAATTATACAAGCATACTTCATGACCAATACGTTCTCTACTAATTTTATCTGCAATTGCAGCTTTGACGTCATCATCTGCAGCAGCTATCTTCAGTTCTTCATCTAGCATAAATCCAAACCTTGCACCTAAAGAACCATGATCAGGTTGGATTCTGACATAGCAGGATTTAATTTAATCTTACGTTGTAAATTACATAACATATTTTCTGCAGAATCATATCTTCACACCATAGCACTAGCTAAGCTAAGGAGGTGTCTGGGCGCACTTAAAATGGAAAAAATTACAGTTGATAATGAGAAAAATGGACCGTTGCTTTTCACCAACTTTGCAGGAACTCTAACATGGCAGACCCACTTTTGAATATTTTATGGCAAAATGACCTTTTTGCCATTAACATTTAAATCATTTTGCATGATACACGGGCATTTTCGACATTTCATTTTTAGGAAGTCAAATTTTGCTGGCTAGGACGGACCCATCTTGCAGTGAGCAACGGTCCATTAATTGATTGGCATTGGACAAAAATCGAGCCCAGACACAGCCTAAATATATAATTCATCATTTCTCCTTGCTAAGGCATAGGTAAATCTAATTTATTAAGACCAGAACATTGTAAACAGAAGTTGCTTGTGAACTACCAAATCGTATAGCTCGAAGAACTCGTAGGGGATCATCCAAAAACGTCTGCTTTGGAGGCAACGGGGTCACTATTTTTCCCGATTTCAAGTCCATAATGCCTATATTCATCAAAAAAAAAAAAGGATCCCTCACATATATATATAGCAGCTTTGTGGCTCAATTCGACTAACTGAATTAGCTAAGACAAAAATATACTTACCTCTTCCAGTAAAATCTTCGACAGAACTTGTGTTGATATTGTAGAACAAGCTGAAGAACAGCAGTTTCAGGAGGCAAAAGAATAAGCTAATTCTATACATTATAATTACATCGAAAGGAATTGATTGACATATTCCCAGGTATATCCTCATACATACTTGAAAACATACACATTTTAATTATGTGTACAAAAATCTACATCTATTTCCATTCCAAGAATCAGAGAAAAAGAAAGGAGAAGAAGAAACAATTAGAAGACCATATAACACTAAGGAAGCTATGATACTCATTTTGCCCCATTATAGAGCTTGCTCTAGCATTGTCAGTAAACTATAAATACTAGAGCAAAATACCTATTGATGGTTAAATCCCTTCGATATGCATCCTCTTCTGCAGTGCCAAATTTCTGCAAAAGAAATGCGAAATAAAAGATTTTCACTATTTAAGAAGATTGTAATGTGTTAATATTTTGAGAAATAGAAACTAACATGCTAGAAAATTTTATCAAGGAAGCATGCCCGAGAAAAATGGTGGTAAAAGTGATGATGAAATACTAAACTTTGGATCCTTACGTTACATATACTTATCTACTATTATTGGTTCAATGTAAAATATGCGATATTCAGCATATAGGTCAATATATTTTACTTTTTCCTAAGAAAAATTCATGTAACAAACTTCAAAACATTTACCATAGTTGGAATGCGGCTATTCTCACTATAGTCTTCAGATCTTAAGTTGACAAAATCAATCCATACATCCAAAAGGCGCATCCTTGCGGTTTCCAGATGTTTTGATTGATCAGGATTGCTGCCAAACGAAAACAATGCTATTAATGAACACTTTGCACCGTGAACCAACAGGCAACAATTATACAGAAATGGCTTTCCTATGGAGACAAATGACAAATGGTCCATGTAAAAGTAGTAGGATAGTGTATGATGAATGTTTTTCAACAGATAAGAATAAAAGAAAAGAAAGAACGATAAAGGAACCATTTGGAGTAAAAAAGTATGCATTTCAACCAAAGGTAGATTTTTTTAGGAAATTGCATCAATCCTTAATAGCTGCGGATTCCAAGAATTTCCTTGACTATTTTTTTAACTAAATATATGTTAATAAAATTAGCAACAAAACCACAAAGTAGACTTTCACATTTGAAAAACATAAACAAAAGAAATGTACCATAATCTGTCACATTTAAAACTTGCAACCAATTTTCTAAACACAGCCCGGATATTGAAACAGAAAAGGAAAAGTGCTTCCTCTAGTTAGAAGAACTTTTAGAGGAAGCTTGTCCAATATGGTCTCCTCTAAAAGCACTTCTAGAATAGAAAGCCCTTCTAAAAATTAGTTTTCAAACAAAAATAAAAGTAGCTTACTTCAAAAGCTTTTCTACAGAAAGCAAAAGCCATAACAAATGGGTCCTTTATATCTTTACTATGAGCGGCCACAAGCACCCCCACCATATCGCTTTTTTCATCCTGTACAATTGTACTTTTCACTCTCTTACAATACATGCAGCAACCCACCAAAAATCCACTATCCAACTTATATTACATCTCAAAAATTCAAGAAATATCACTGGAATCAAAATCCAAAGCCTCTTATTAAATTGCTCCAATGGAGGCAGTGGAAGAGGAGAAAACATGGTACCAACTACCAAAATGAAGGGAAAAAAAATGGTGCAGAACTTTTAATTTTCGTTTTCTTTGTTATAGAAAACCATGGCTGAACCTTGAGGGGTTGTTCAATTGGTCAGGCCTTGGGTTTGCTTCCCAATGGTCACCGGTTTGAGTCCTCTCAGGGCCACTGAAGTGAGTACCCGGCCATAAACCTCAAGACCCCGTGAGATTAGTCGAGGTGCGCACAAGCTAACCCGGACATCCACGATTATCAAAAAAAAAGAAAACCATGGCCGGTTCAAAGGTTTTTCTTTATACAATTTTTTCTTCAAACGGAACCAGTTTACAGTCTGGTTCCTGGTTTTGCAGTTGAGCAGACCTACCCAGTCCGGTTGAAACAACACTGCTTACAACATACACCTTCCGACCAAAAGCAATGGTGTTTATTCACTTCAGTGCAAAAATCAGGTAATGTACCCATAAATACTATAACAAATTGACGCCAAAACTTATTTGGAAACAGAAACTTCAACTGCACTTATATGACTGGTATTCGTACCGATCATACTACAAAGGGACAAAAAATTTCTTCTAAACCACACAGTCAGCAAAATAGAGAAAAGGGAAAATACCACTGAATGACACCAATACCATGTGTCTCTTCCCCTGTTGATAACAAGTACTCGTTTACTTTTTCACAGAACTCCTTTCCTAACATGTTGTCCAGTGCAATGTCAATATCATAACATTCTTTGCCCAAAAGCTGCAATAATAATGATGAACATTGAGTAGCATACAAAAATCAAAAATAGGAAAACAAAGAAAGTTGCAGATAAAAGTAAATCAACTAGTTCTGAAACTTATTTCCATTATAGAAAAAAAAATGTAATCTTTCTGCAGCATTGACCCTCACATTGTCTCGTTGAAGGAAAATAGTAGACAACACTGCATGTACTCCTAAAAGCCAATATAAGCTACACAAACAGGGGCTGAGCTCTGAATCTTCACAAACTCGTACTAAAAGTCGTAATTTTCTTGCCAATGTAACAGAGTACTAGTAATAAATTAGGTTAAACACGTACTAAAAGTCGTAATTTTCTTGTCAATGTAACAGAGTACTGGTAATAAATTAGGTTAGCTCCACCGCAAGAGTCATGTAACAGAAAAGAAGGTGCAAATTCTCAAACAAAGGTACATTATCGTATCACACACATCAGCGTTTGTACCTTGCCGCAGCATTATGAGAATTTTGGCATCTTAAGAACCAAAAACAACCACAAGCAATAAGGCATACTATTATACCCTCTTCCACCAAAATCATACTTAAATTCATTTTCGACCACAAAAAGGATCAACTGAACTGACCTTATCGCGAACCCAGCCCCCGGCGACGCGAAGCTGGGTTTGGAGATTGAAGTGGCGTAGAACTTCAAGAAGGCGATCGAAAATTTGCTTCTCCTTGGCCGTCAGATCGATTTGGTCCTTCACAGTAACGCACACTGGAGATGTACACATTGTTGCTGTTCCTGAAGCACTTCTTGCGAAACTGTAATTATAGTTATAATAACAGTAAAAATTCAAACGCCGTTTTGAAATTTGATGAACATTTATTGTGGGAGAAGAATATGGGAATTTTAGGGTTTGGAATGGGAATTTGGAAGGTTTTAAGAAAAGGGATTGAGGGTTTTGGAAAGGGAAAAGGCGATGAGTTACTAGGGACAGTTTCATTCTGTTTCTGCTCATTTTGAGAAATTTCTAAGGACCATTCAAAAATGCATAATCAATTTCTAAAGGTTTTTTTTTTTTTTTTTTATCTTTATTTAACACCATTATGTATAAGAGGGTGTTTGGTGGAGATTAAAATTAAATTTTTAGTAGATTTTAACAGAAGTTTTTGAAATGTGTGGTTGAAAATTTGTGGGACCCATGAAAAACGTGGTTAATATTGATTGTTTGACTTTGACTTGTATTAAAATCAGATTTTAATTCGGATCAAACATGGGCTAAATAAGAGTGTGTTGATGGATATTATTGAAGAAAAATAATGTATTTTAAATAGTGATATGACGGAAAATATATGGTTAAAAAAGTAAAAAAAAAATTATTAATGTGATGAAAAATATTATTTTATTGAAGAATGTGTACTAGAAAATGAGTTTTGAAATAATATATTTTGAAAGAATGTGCGTCAAAAGGAGCTAAAATTATTCATTTTTTAGAAGTTTAATTGTTTAAAGAACTTTGCCATTTTTCTCCCCCTATCACATGGGGACACCTGTCTCCCGACCACGACCCTGTACGTGCAGCATTTTTTAAAAATCATTGGATGAAAAAATAATTTTTTTTAACTATAAAATGAGATAATGCCACGTGACATTATGTAGACAGGGGTGTACGCTAAGCACGATTCATTGTTTAAAGAACTGTGAATCGAATAGCAAAATCTCGTTAAATTTTAAAATATTGTTGCAATATCATTAAAGTCTATCGTAAATTCTCCATCCATCGTTAAATAACATTTCATTACTGGACTTGGACAAAAGTAGGCATGGCAACGAAATTCACACGTAGCACAAATACTGTCCAATCTCCCAAGCAGTGATGGGCTAATAGTATTTTGACAAAGTTCATTTTTAGCAACATTTTTACATTTCTGTAAGGTCCGTTAAGTGATGCGACCTGAAATTTAATTATTTTTTAAAAAACTAATCACATAAGAAAATATTTAAAAAATCAAAATACAGTGAAGAAGAAATAAATGCTTCTCCATCGTCAATAAGCAGCCAAAGAATTGTTTGTTATGGTCCTTGATATCATCGTACAATATTGTTATCGATAATTGTTGACAGACATATCAATAATATTGTTGTTGTTGCTACCAATCAACGACAACTATTGATTTTCATTTACTACACTCGATGATTTTGTCGATAATCATTTTTTATGATTATTTTTTACAAGTTCCCTCCAAGATTTGCCTGAGACTCCAAACCATTTGAGTTGCTTTTCAATGTGATAGTTATATTTACTTATTTTTACAAAGTTTCATTAAAACGAAGAATAAAATGATGACATATTTTATCATTACACTAAAAATGCATGTTCTAACTCAATCATGTGCACAGCTCTCAATCTTAACACAATCGCGACCTTATACCTCACTCGATATCAATTTAACTAATTTTAAAATTAAAAGATCAATCTTTGAGATAGAAACATTAAAACTTAAATTACTTGCGGAAATCTTATCGCGAAAATGAGTTAATTGTTTCAAAATAACTACACTTTAGGTCTAGACACGGAGACCTCACTAAAGTTTAAAGTGTTGCTTAAAAGATATTCTAATTTATCTTTGTCAATTATTTCTTTTTTGCTAATACTTCTTATTTTCTCTCTTCTATTTATTACTTTTTCTTTCTCCTATTAAAGATACATTAGATATTAAATTTGAATCATAAAACGAATCCATTGGTGATAGAAATTTAAACTTAGAGGCTGTCTGGAACAGATTTTTCAGCCCAAAATAATTCTTTTTTGTACCGTTAAGTTGAAAAGCAGCAGCCTTTTTTGACCACATGTGAGACAGGTGGGACCCAAGTTTGAATAGTTAACGGTAGAAATTACAATTTATAGTGCTCACAGACATGTCCTTAATCGTCTATTCATTAGACATCGATCTCACGTAAATCAAAAGTCTTTACATTTGCATCCCATAAAGATGGCAATTCATAGAATGTATTAAAATTATACTCTTCCGGCCGATCATGTTTGACTAAGCTTAAAAAAAATTAATTATATGAAAATGAGTATATTTTAGACTAAATAATTTGTATTGGTCAAACTAAAAATATGTAATTTATTTATTTAGCTAGTAATTTTTATTTTACTTCATAATAGCTAGTCGTGTTTTATGTAAGAAAGATTTACTGTTAATTAGCGACATGATCAAACCGAAAAGAGCATTTTTTCCCCCTCAAATGTAAAAGTATCTTGAAAAACATTATCATGTAGGTTGTTTAAAACGCAAAAACAATTCCTCTTGAAACCATTTGAGCCCTACGATTAGAGAAATATTAAGCGTACGTTCGACAATTTTTTATTTTTTTTTAACGATTATAAGATGCGATAAAAGCTATGGATCCTTACACAGATAATAATAATATTCGACCAGCTTATAGCCTTGAAGAAACATACAAAACGTAGGCTAATCAAACATGATCTTATGCCACAAGTACTCAATCCCGTCATTGAGTCCTCTTCTTCCTTTCCGACCATTTATACTTAGTTGTTCTCGTACACTTGTAATATATGTCAATTGTTCAGACAGTTCCCAAGCACTCATATTAGACTCATGAAAAGGGGCTTGCCAGACTTTGCATGAGGAAATTTGGTAATTTCTTCCATGAATTATAATAACCCAACCAGCCATACTAAACACTTAACTCGATCTTGATGGTCAAATGGTAATTGCAAACTTACAAGTTAGAGAATAAAGCAGTATCGTTGATCAGCAACTCCTAGAGGCTTTTTTCATTCCCTCTCCAATTTGGTCCTTATTGGATAATTTCCTCAACAAAATCTAAACAGTCTAATCTCAGTTGACATCACCTATTCTTGTTTCCCATGGTTTGATGGCGAGTCAGCTTCATTCAGTCCAGACTGCTTTATGCTAGCCTTGGCATCTGCAACAAATTTAAGATCCGGCTCGTGTTTACTCGAGGGCTCTTTCATTGCCATGTAAATGTAGAATGCTATGACGACATTGACTGAAATGACTGCAAGGAATCCACTCAACAATGTCACAGAATGGGGAGACAGCTGCATAGTACCTGTTTAAGATGCATATTAGTCAATTGCAGAAACAAAAAAAATAATAATAATAATAATATAATAATAATAATAATAATAATAATAATAATAATAATAATAATTTACAGTGAGAAGGATTAAGAGATGATGAACTTATTCAATCAGACAACTGCAAACAAATTCATAGAACAGCTGAGCGTCTTTGTGTTTGTATGTGCCTGCATTCAGCTGAGGTTGGGAGTGGTAGTGCACAGAATTGATTTACGAGCACATTTGGCCAAACTTAAAAAAAATTTGCCAAGTAGTTTGACGTTTCAGAAGTTACTTTATGGGAGAAATTTTTAGTTCAAAAACTTACCTACTAAAGTTAATCTTTACCCACTTTTCAGAAGGGTACTCCATACTATATCATGTTACAGGATGCGGGCATGGTTTAAAAAGGCGGTAGTGAGGCGCGTCTCACTGTGAGACGCATGTAATATGCCTCGAGGCGGTATTTTTGAGGCTAAAAATATGAGGCTCACGCCTCTAAATATGAAGCACACGCCTCAATGCGCGCCTCACTACTGCCTTTTGTAGAAATTGAGAGTAGCGAAGAGGGAAACGATGGGGAAATTAGATATGATGATTCCATTAACGATGCTAGTAATAGTGATGATAGTGCAGACTTTTTATTAGGCTTTTTTTAGTTTAAGCTGCTT
>CAIGRT010230111.1:0-16911 GCA_903798405.1 Fraxinus platypoda
ATATGCCCAATGACAATAAGGGGTCAGATTAAATTATAGAAATTGTCGTGCTTAAAATGCCTCAATGATGAGTGATCTGGATATTTGTCTGAACTCCAGCCTACTTGCAAATCACTGCACGTTTGATTTTGAAACAAATGCTCATACGTTCTGTTAATGTGAAATGTTATTCCTACAGGAATGAATGTTACCTCATCTAATCTTGTGGGAGGCGATTGTTTGGATGAGGAAACGTTAGATGAGGAGAATGAGATATTCGTGCCTAAGGTTGGTATGCAATTTGCAGATGAAATCGAGGTACTTGAATTCTACAAGAGATACGCTTATCAAGTAGGGTTTCCTGTTAGAAAACGACGTACAAAGAGGGGAGATGACGGGATAGTACGGTATGTAAGTTTTACTTGTAGTCGAGAAGGGCGACGAAACCACAAGAAAAGTACTTCTTTGAATCCTCCACCAACAGTTGAAACTGGGTATAAAGCCATATTGACTGCGTGTTCTGTTGCATGTGGAATATTTAGAATAAACGTTGTGCATTTAGAGCATAATCATAAAACAAGTCCATCTAAGTATAGGTTGTATAGATGTAATCGACAACTCAGTGAATGTGTTAAAAGAAGGCTTGAGGTGAATGACATAGCAGGAATACATGTGCATAAAAGCTTTAATTCAACTGTAGTGGAGGCAGGTGGTTTTGATAAC
This sequence comes from Fraxinus platypoda, assembly GCA_903798405.1. NCBI lineage: Eukaryota > Viridiplantae > Streptophyta > Magnoliopsida > Lamiales > Oleaceae > Fraxinus > Fraxinus platypoda. Next base: position 703 of record CAIGRT010230111.1, read on the forward strand.
ATGACGTGTTCAGAAAGATTGCAGAAATTTTATCAAGAAAGTGAGACGTTTAAGACTTGGGGAAGAGGATGCTACTGCAATACAATATATTTCTCGAGAATGCAAGCACGGTGTCCTGGTTTTTTCTTTAGTATGGACTTGGATGAAGAGGGTCGCTTGAGAAATGTTTTTTGGGCAGATAACATATGTCGGGAAGCATATAAGGAATTTGGGGATGTCGTTACTTTTGACACTACATACCTCACTAACAAATATGATATGTCTTTTGCTCCTTTCGTAGGGGTAAATCACCATAGTCAATCAACTCTTCTGGGGGGTGGTTTAGTTTCAAACGAAGATACTAACACATTTGTTTGGATATTTAGGNCTCACTAACAAATATGATATGTCTTTTGCTCCTTTCGTAGGGGTAAATCACCATAGTCAATCAACTCTTCTGGGGGGTGGTTTAGTTTCAAACGAAGATACTAACACATTTGTTTGGATATTTAGGACATGGTTAGAATTCGTGAATGATCAAGCTCCCAAAGGAATAATTACAGATCAAGATTGAGCAATGCAAAATGCTATTCAAATCGTGTTTCCTAACACTAAGCATAGATGGTGCTTGTAACATATACTAAAGAAGTTACCCGAGAAGTTCGGCTATCACATTGCCAAAGGTTCAATAATGCATGCCATACATGTGTTAGTTTATGACACAGTAAGTTGTGAAGAATTTGAAGAAGGCTGGTTGAATATGCTTGATCATTTTCAATTACGAGATAATGATTAGTTGAATGGACTCTATATTGAGAGAAGTCGTTGGGTACCATGCTAACTGAAAACTACATTCTGGGCTGGTATGTCAACCACACAACGAAGCGAGAGTATGAATGCATTTTTTGACGGCTATGTGCATTCGAAAACTTCTTTAAAGTTTTTTGTAGAGCAATACGAGCGGGCATTAAGAAGTAAAGTAGAGAGGGAATTTCAAGCTGATTTTAGATCATTCTCGCAAATGGTTCCATGTGCTACTAAGTATGACATGGAGAAACAATTTTAAGAGGTGTATACTATCACAAAATTTATGGAGTTCCAACAAGAATTCACAGGAAATGTTTATTGTGAAGTATTATCTGCCGAAGACTTCCCGAAAAAAATGAAATACGAGGTCCGTGAGGATATTATTCTCAGTGAAGGAATAAAAAAAATGTTTACAGTTTATTTTCATAGAGACAGTTACGACATTGAGTGTAATTGTCATTTGTTTGAGTTCTGAGGTATCGTTTGTAAACGTTCAATATCAATTTTAATTCGCAATAATGTGCACTTGCTCCCCAATAAGTATGTCTTGCAGAGATTGAGGAGAGATGTTAGTAGATCGTACATGCAGGTCCCAACGACGTACAATGATTTGGTGTCTACAACTGAACAATTAAGATATGAGACATTGTGTAGCGCTTTTACCAAGATGGCAGACTTGGTAGCGGCAAATGAAGAACGGTCAAATCGTCTATTGGAGTGGATTGAAGTTCAGACAAATGAATTGTGTAAATCGAATAGTAGTAACTTGGATGCACGTGTGCTTGAGTCTCCCAATGACGAAAGCCCGCACATTCTGGATCCAAAACTTACAAAGAGCAAAGGTGCACCGAAAAAATTACGGAAAAAAAGTCCATTGGAAACGAATTCAAAGAAATTAAGGGGTAAAAAAAGGTATAACTATCTCTACATTAGTCTTAATTTCATTTCCATTGTGTGTTCATTTCATGTAATTTTGAACTAATTTATTGGCTGCATCATGTACAGGTTGGATTCCAGCAAACCGTAAGACTGGGGAGAACCTGATGGATGCATAAATGAAGGATGTGGAACCTGTTATGGAGACAAAATATATTATTTTGATTGTGTTCTTCACTTGCTGCAAGTGGAGCATTTTGTATTTTGATTTATGGCTATTTCAAAATTGGCATGTAACATGGCACTTTGCTATGTCAAAACTGTTGGAAATGTTGGAATTTTGGAATGTATGAAATAGTTTATTTTGTTTCAACAATTTCGTTACATTTTTTGGTTGCTTAGCAAAATATAATGCAGTCTTTACAGTGACTATTGCATTACAGTGAGCATGATTATGCTGGTGGTTAGTTCAATTTCCATTTGTGAAGTTGCATGAGGTGTCTGCCTTATTTGCAGCTAGGTGATGGCTTCATATTCAAACTCAAGTGCTCATTCTTCTCCCAGTATACTGAAGGGAATGACCTCTTCAGGTGGCATTAGCATGAGTTTAATAAATGTATTGCTATTATTGTTGTGGTGCTGGCTCTAGACATATGTTTCTAACATAGAGTAGTTGCTTAGCATAATCAGGCTCACTGCAATGCAGCCGTTAGTTGGAAATATTAGACCTTGACAAGCAAACAGAAAACATAACTTTGAAACATAAAGTAAAGGCAGCACCGTGCAAATTAAGGGAAATTAAAGGCAGTACCAGTATCATAAAAAAGATGAAATTGGTAAGTTGAGATAAATCTCTGTTACATTAGACAAGAAGCACCAGAAGCCAGATCACATGTTCAATTACATAACCATGGATAGTGGCTCAAAATGAACATAAAGATAAGTAATATCCAACTACATAAGTTTGATTGATTGATAGCTACAATTATGTAAGTGTCACAAAATCAATTCTACTCCCTACACGCTTTCCCCTTTCACTTCCGGATAGTTATGTTGAACGAGATCTCCACATCCTCTTCTTCTATCTTTAATTCGGCCACACTTTTCAGCAGGTCGTCAATTGGAGCTTTCGCTTGATTTCGAGACGTCACAACGCTGCTTGATTCCATTTCATCACAAAAATCACTAGATTGTCCTTCAAATGACAAGTCTTTCTTTTTCCAGGACTTCACGTCGTTCTATTCGAAATACCCACAATCTTTAGTGCAACACAAGAATATTTTGCCTATGTTTGCCGTCTTCTTCTCCACCTCCATCATTTTTACAATTCTCTGCACACAGTTTGGACATCGTTGTTTTTTTGGGCAGTCATACAGTTGATGCCCAGGCTGTCGATAGCTGTGGCAGATACCCCTATTCTTTCCATCCATTGATTAATACAACTGCAAGTTAAGACAATTATCTTCATTAGGCAGCAAAGAGTGGATCAAACTAACACCAACATATTATCTTTATTAGGCAGCAAAGAGTGGATCAAACTATCACCAACATAAGTTCACAAATTAAACTGATAGGATTGAACTGATAGAACAAATGGTAAACTCCCTTCAGAAACAAAAAATCGAAAATGAATAAGCGAAATTGAAAAACAAAAAACCAAAAAACGTATAATGTAAACAAAAAATCAAAAAACCCATTTACGAAGAACTAAAGAATGAAAGCCATTTCATTTACGAAGGAGAGTCACACATTAATGATAATGTCGTCGATTTTCGAAGATACGATGTCGACCTTGTACTCCTTGTTCGCTCATCGTCAGTCGGAGGAGATCTGTACTCCTTGTTCACTCGTCGTCAGTCGGAGAAAATCTGCATGAGAGAGTGGGTAAAAAGGGCAGCTGAGATTTGGGAGGGTTTTCTTGCGGGAGAGTTGGAATGAAGGAGGGAACGTGAAATAAGGGTTTAATTCCAATAAAAGGTAAAGGTAAAGTTTGGCTCTTTTTTTTTTCCTGGTTTGTGCGTGCGCGAGAAATTGAAGGAGAATCCCAAAAAAAAAATGCCAGCTCGACATTTTGGACACCATTTTGGACAATGTTTTGTACCTCTAGCATTATCCTTTTACAAATGCAACAATTTATAGAATCGGAAGATAGTGGTGAGAAGTTAGAACACAAAATAACACTAATTTATGGAAAAAAATATTAGACATTATAAAACTATTTTCTTCCCAAAATACCATATACACACTCCAAACTAAGCTCCTATTTGGCGGGAGATTAAAAATCAAATTTTTAGTAAATTTTTATAGAAGTTAATGAAATGTGTTGTTGAAAAGTTGTGAATCTCATAAAATGTGTGGTTAAAATTAATTATTGATTTTAACTTGAATTAAAATCTTGATTTTAGTTTTAGGCTGAGGAGCAATTTTAAAGAACTCTCAACCAGCCCTATGAAACTAGAACAATGTCTAATAGTAATTATAATCTAACAATAACAAGGCAAGAGATTGAAGCTGAGATAAGAAAAAAGAAATGATTCTCTATCCATCTCTGTATACACAGGAGAACGCGTAAAATAAGTTGATTTTTTTGGAAGCAAAATTAAGTTAATTTTCATTGATATACAAAACGTATCAGTTACACAATAACAAAATTTTATAATGTTAATTATGTATGATATTCATAACTAAATAACACACTACGTATTGAGGTTCAATCGCTTAGATTTTCTTTTTTTATTATTATTATTTTTTATGAAGAAAACAACAAAAGTGAAAATTTTGACCAACCCATTGTCGAGGTTTCTATTTTTATTTTTTATTTTTTAAGCGTTTTGTTTGGATTTTTAATTAAACAATTTCCATACTTATAATTGACTCAATCAAGTAAAACGATTTGGGAGTGTCTAATGGATATTATTGAAAAAATAATATATTTTAAATAGTGATACGAAGAGAAATATGTGGTTAAAAAGTAAGGAACAATTATTGATGTGATGAAAAATATTATTTTATTGAAAACTGTGTGGTTGAAAATGAGTTTTGAAATAATGTATTTTGAAAAAATGTGTGTCAAATATGAGTTTGATAACTTTTGAAATTTTAGGGAACTTCTTCTACTCGTGTTCAAATTTTAATTTAAAATAAAAAAAATATTTAATTAATAATAAGAGTATATTTGAGCCTCGTTTTCTCAACAAAATGTATTTTGGAATAATATTTTAATGGAGAATGTGTAGTTAAAAATTTTTGAATTTGCGTGTAATATTATTTTATTGAAAAATCTGTGGTTGAAAATAAGAGAGAAAAATATATTTTAAAAATAATGAGGACCAAACAAAGATTATATAATATAAAATTTAATAAGCCCATGTTTGAGCCACATTAAAATTCTCATTCTCATTCTTCTACTCATTTTCAACCACACATTCTTCAATAAAATAATATTTTCCATAACATCAATAATTTTTCCTTATTTTTCAACCACACATTCTCTATCAATCTATTATTCCAAAATACATTCTTCCAAAATAACGTGGCTCAAACACACCCTAAATAGAGTAACGCCAATTTTAAACGAATAAATGAAGTTATTTTTATTTTCTTGTTGGAAAAATAATTACAAAATATTTCATATCATAATCATATCATAATTTAAAAAGATTCAAATATGTGCAATGCTATTATGGATTTGAAAATGACAATTGCAAGTCAATTTAAAACAATTATTGACCTTGGAGCACGAGATGCAAAGGATGGTGGAGGATTTTAATTATGAGTTATTGTCTAGTAGGTGAAGAGGTAAGACAAATGTGTCCATTCAAATTTGAATGTGCTTCATTCCTCATTAATCTAATTTAAAATTAAGCTCAAAATTTCTCAATTCTTCTAAAAATTTTCAATGGTTGCCATATGATCACATGTCCTATCATTCAAAAAATATATATATATTTTTCCCCCTCAATTGCAATATTTTGAAGAATCAAAACTATTTCTTCACAAAATATTAAATCGAAAAAATTAAAATTAAATGGAAATCGATAGCTATTTTCCACCAAAATTATTTACTCTCACAAAGTAAGGATCGATTTTAAGCAACTCTCTAAAATTATAAAGAAATAACCTAATATTAACGGGTAACAAACAAAACCCACAAAATGATAAAACATCCTACCTTAAAAATTGAATAGATATCTTTTTTTCGAACATTTGGAAGGAAGTTCGTGGCACAATATACTAAAGGTAAATCTAGGGATAAAATTGGAAATTACAAAATGGAGAAAGCATTTTTAGGATGATTATATCAATAACTTTTTTCTCTCTTTATATTCTTATATTTTAACATTTCATTAATCATAAGATTTTGTCCTTAATCATGCTTTTAGTTCAAAAATATTGTTAACGTACTTTAAAATGAGGATCAAATACTTTAGGATGATTATTTTTACTTTGTCTTAAAGAAAATTTTGGAGAGAAATTATAATCAGGAACAATTTATGTTAATTTGAAAATAAGAATACGATTAAAAAAGTTTAGGATATAAATGTAATAATGTGTAAAGGTTATGAACCTTTCGTACAATTAAAATGCAGTCTAGTTATGTTTAATATATTTTCGTTTGAACCCAATTTATTTTTGTCAAAAATACATTTTGAAATTGTATTTTGATGGAAAATATTTAATTTAAAAAATAAAGAATAGTTTTGAATTTGTGTGTAATATTATTTTATTAAAACATGCATAATTGAAAATAAAAGAGAAAAAAAAGTATTTTACAAATAATGTGACCAATGCTTAGCCTAACTTATTTTCAATAATTAGAAGTTTGAACTGTGCCCGAATCCCGCTCTCACCCTACCCTACTCCTCTGTAGACATACGCATTTATATATACATCTTCCGTTTTCTCACTCTCACTAACTCACTCACTTTCTCTCTCTGTAAATACACACATCGGGTTGTATCTATACACCGTTGGATAAAGGATCCGGGTGAAATGAAAGCCCATTGCTGTTTTAGGAGCTCTTGATGTAAATGCAGAGTGAGCTCAGCTCTAATTTTATGTGTGAATTTTCCTACATTTTGAATTTCTGGACTTTTTATTGTGTGCTTGATGTATTTTATTATTATTTTGAGCTTCATCTGTGGAAATCTACAAGATTGTGCGTAGATCTGTGGAGCGAAGACCAGGGTTTGGTTTATTCCTGTTTTATCAGTCCCCATTTCTAAAATTCAGTTTGTTTTGATGCTTTTTCATGTAAATTTTGTGTTTTATTTTGATATTTTGGAAAAAATAAGTGTTAGAGGAAAAAATAATTCTTTGAAGCTTCCAAGATTACAAATTTTTGTGGATTATTTTCTATTTATTTGGATTGAATTTTTGAAGCAACTGGGGATCTGGATTGATTTGAAATTCAAATTTCTCATTTATTTTTTAAAAAATTATTTAATCTTAATTTCTTATTGCCGGAGCTATTTATCTTAGTCTGAGTCAAGCTGAAGCTTTTGAAGCTCATGGTCCAATACCTTGATGCAGCATTGGCTTTGCTCCTGGCTTCGTCTTATTTCCACTCAAGTTATTTGTTGAATAATGAAATATTAAACATTTTACTGATCTCCAAACACTTAATGTTGACTTTGAGCAAAAAAGAATCTATATTTTGGTAATTTGTTGTATTGTTTGATTGAATGTTTATTTGAGCTGAGCAGTTTACTCAACAAGAATTGCCGCTTGATTTTGTGTTTAGATATAAGCTGTTTGTCAGTAAATTCCATTGTAATTACACTTAAACATAAAAGTGGAAAGGACAGTAGGAGAAATGTTTTTAGGTGAATAAGTGGTTCTGTTTAGAACTATTGCAACTATTGGGCATATCAATGCTGACAAGTTGAGTGATCTTGTCATCTTTTCATCTGTTTTCCCATTTATGAGAAATGTGTTGCGGGATCTAGCATCAGATAGACAAAACATGCCTAAGTTCATGTAAATGGTTCCAATTAGATCAGTTAGTTACCATTTCCTTATGTTCAATTTTTTGAGTTTGCTCTTTTTTCTATTATGGAAACTTAACAAGGCACTTTCTTATTCCCATTCTCTATGTTGTTCAATTTGTTTGGTGGCCTACGCTCCAACAAGACAGGGGGACCGGGGGGAGGGATGAGATAGAGGCATGGAACAATAATAAATAAGTGAAAAAAGCTCTCTATCTTGTTAGTCATGCCTACATGTGGAATAGGATAGAAATCCCAGCTCTATCTGATCCATTTTTTCGTAGAATGTTTAACGAAATAGTGCTAAGTCCAGGCTATAGAACAAGTAGCCTCAGTAGAATTGAAATTATGTTAATAAAATTTTATCAATCAAAGAAATGCCCTTGAATTTATAGGAACGCATCAACTTATAATGTGCATGATGTTGAAGAATATTTCCTGTGGACGACTATAAAAGCTTTTCTAAGTTTAGCTTTATGGTTCGTTTGTTTATTGTAATTTCTGCATGAACATAGGTTCTTCTTTATATCTTGTTTGTCTTAATTATAAATTCATGATATAATTGCAGCTTTAATGGAGGCATACTAGTTTGTTCTATGAACTGTCATTCTACGAGGCATGCAACTATGAACAAAGAGAATAGATCTTCTGAAGTTGTAGGCCCCACAGTGCGAATCACACGAGCACGGGCTAAAGCCTTGAGCTCGTCAGAAGGATTGCCACCTTTGTATCCCTCAACCAAACAGGATGGTAAACGAGTTCTGCAAACAAACTCCAAAAGAGCTGCATCTGACGAAAACAAACCTGCTGCAAGTTCCTCTGCATTTCGTCAGCATAAGAAGAGGGCCGTTCTTAAAGAAGTAACTAACATGCTCTGTGAAAATTCATACAGAAACTGCATCAATGCAACAAAAGTTCAGGTAAGGCTATAAATCTTCATTTTGATGATAAATATAAAGTTAGGTTCCTTTTTTACAACTCTCTCTTGCGCTCGTTATATCTCAAGAATTTTATGCTGGAGAGATAGAATTTTTCTAAATTTGTTGAATGCTGTCTTTGAACTAAAAGTTTGAGGTTTCTCTCCAAAACTCACTGTATGTGGATGTTGCTCCCTGTCAGCTTAGCAAACTGGATAGAACAGGCACCACGAGAAAAAATGCAAGGGTGGCACATGATGTTTGTATTAAAGAGTCTCAAGTTCCAGAGGATAGAAGAGAAAACATAACTGAAGAGATTAACACATTAAAGATGGAGAAATCACAAGATATTTGCTTCCCCTTAAACATCAAAGAGTTGGTAACAGTTCAACCAAGTGAATGTGTCAGCTCAACGGAAAAACAAAATTCTAGTAAGCACAATCCATGGTGGAGTCAATTGAAGCGAGGTTGGATTTTATTCTCCCTTTTCCACGAAACTGCAACGTATTAATAACACACCTTTTTCTTGTTTCCACACAAATGAATATATTTTGATTTTATTTGTGAGCAAAAATGATGACTAAATGAGTGACACTTAATGCCTGCATTACTGCTAATAACGGAATGAAATTATAAGGCTTCCTTTAAGTTGTGATTATTGCAACTCTAAATTCTAATTGCTCCTTCAGCATTATGCTTGGGAGAGGTGTAAAAATCACCCTACTTACATAAGTCTCTTCAAGCTTATTTGGTAGTTACCCTAATTATCAAGATCAAGAGTCTCCTAAGAAATATGATATATATACACTTAACTTCCAAATAAAATAGATAATTAGATCAAATCCGTTCATTTCACGAAATCCTGTAGTGTTACTTGCAATATTATTCTAAATCAGTTGACACATCCAATGGACCTTATCTTTCTCTTATATCCTTGTTTATGTGTTCACGTGAATTTCATTCAAATGTGTGTGATGCATTTATGAATTGAGAATATTTGGTAGTTAATCCTTCCTCGATTCATACTTTTGATCAACCTTCTAGTTCATAGTCTTTAGTCACACATCACGCAAGTCTGTCTGACGGGACTAGTGTTGAAAGTCAAAATGCACATTGCAACCTGGATTGTTCTGTAGTCCTTTCTATCGAATGGATTCCTGAATGTGTTTAAGAATTATCTTAGATATCTTGGATTTCATGTTCTCTGTTGCTAATTGTTTTCTTTTGGGTGTATCATTTTCTTCGTAATTGTATCATCCAGGAGAAACCACTTTCTGGAGTGAACAAGAAAACTTGGATAACGCGGGCTTTACGGATATAGATTCAAAACACAAGGATCCACTGATGTGCAGCATGTATGCCCCTGATATATATAGAAATTTGCATGCAACGGAGGTTTGTAAGGCTGTGTACCGTTATTATATGTTCTTTCTTCTGTCGTATTTCTAATTCCTAAATTTGTCCGCTCAGCATTTAGCACCTCGCTACATAATAATCTCCAAATTGTTTGGGAACTTTTGCTTTTGTCATTTCCAAACTCAGTGTCATGTTATCAAATTCAGTTCAGTATGGATTATTGTCATACTGAATTCTTTTGCAAACTAAAATTTTATAATCGTTTCTCTAGATCAATCAAATAAACTTATGTTTTCTACAGATGCTTTCCGTTTCATGTTAACTCAGGCGAATTTTCTTCTCTCTCAGTTTGACCGAAGGCCTTCTTTCAATTATATGGAAAAGCTGCAGAGAGACATCAACCAGGGCATGCGAGGGATACTGATTGATTGGCTTGTGGAGGTTAGTGCATACAGTCAGATTTGGACGCATGATATTAGACTGTCCTTTCCTTGTGGAAACAACCATCATTCTTACAAAGATACCTAAGAACTGCTAGGAATTCTTGTTCCTTTTTTCTTGGGTATGGAGTAACTAGTATCAGTAGTCTTTATTACTTCGAAATAGCAAGTTTTTCCTCTTGTTCTCAAGAAATCATGCTTCTCACTTGTAAAAATACTAGAACGAGCAGTTGTTGGTTGCACTCTTCTATAGTACCCTTCGACCTCCTCTGAGCGGTGCACTGTTATCTTCAATTTTTATTTTATACTACAAATTCAAAGTTTCAAACTTGTGATATCCAATAATCTTAATCCTTTAAGAAAAACTGGATTTCTTGGGAGTATTCAAATTATATTTCTTTTCTTAGTTGTTGTATTGCGTTGTGTGTCCTCTATTTCAGGTTTCTGAAGAGTATAGGCTGGTTCCAGACACACTTTACCTTACTGTAAATCTTCTCGATCGGTTCCTGTCTGAAAACTATATTGAGAAGCAAAAATTGCAACTGCTTGGTGTAACTTGCATGCTAATTGCTTCGTAAGTTTCCTTTATTTACAAGAAGTATAAATGCTTACTTTCTTGCTTATATCTTTCTGAATTTCGGTTTGAAGAAAATATGAAGAAATCTGCGCACCTCGTGTGGAAGAGTTTTGCTTTATCACAGATAATACCTACACAAAAGAAGAGGTACATCCTTGTCTCTTTTGCAAGGTTATTTCTCCTATTCAGTTACTGTAGGTCAAGGACAATGTTCATGTTAGAGGCTGATATATTTTATGTTGCAGTTCGGTTCTTTGTTTGTATAGCTGCATTTTCCTTGACATAAATCTCAATAAACTTATAGCTCCAAAAGTATTCATGCCTTTGGGCCTAAATTAACTTGTGCTCTCCCCATCAGGAAAAGTCTTTATTTGCAAACGTAGAACTCACTTTTGGTTACGTGGCAGGTAGTGAACATGGAAAGTCGTGTTTTGAACTTATTGGGTTTTCAATTATCTGTTCCCACTACAAAGAAGTTCCTTAGGTACTCGCCATATCTACAAAATATGTGTCCCTTATTTTCAATGAAATGCAATCTTGTCAAGTTCAGTATCTCATATTTTTGCACTGTCTCAATCTGTTTCGTAGGAGATTCATTCAAGCAGCGCAGGTTTCATATGAGGTAGACAAGACATTATACAGTTCTTTCGTTTTCTTACGAGGAAGAATCCATTCTGACTAAATAATTTCCCCCATTTTCAGGTTCCATCTGTTGAACTGGAATTCTTGGCAAATTATTTAGCAGAGTTAACTCTAACCGAGTACAGTCTCCTAGAGTTTCTTCCATCCCTTGTTGCTGCATCTGCTGTATTTCTTGCCAGATGGACACTAGATCAAACAGGCCATCCATGGGTTTGCATCTTTTGACTGTTGATCTTCCTTTCTGATAGCATTCAAACCCAAAATGATCGTGTACTTTTTGCAGAATTCAACTCTGGAGCATTACACCAACTACAAGGCATCGGAGATGAAAACCACTGTTCTCGCATTGCAAGACTTGCAGCTAAACACTCATGGATGCAAGTTGCCTGCAATACGTGAAAAATATAAACAATCTAAGGTAATACCTTTTCGACATCCCACTCCTTTGACTTTTGCACCTTAATAGCGATACACTAAGCAACAAAAAAGTCAAAATCTTATTTGTTATGATGTCCAATGATGTGTACGAACTTTATTTGTTATAATGTTTAATGAAGTGTACCAAACATGCTCTCTTAATGTTGATCATAACATCTTCTAATGAAATTATTCTCTCCATGACAGTTCAAGTGTGTGTCAACTCTCAGTTCTCCAAAACCCATTCAATCACTTTTCTAGCATAATCAATTATCCTAGTCGATGACCAGATGCAATAGCTACAACTGACATTTTGCTTCTCTAAGATGCTCTCATACCAATGCTAGAATCCTCCAGTCTTCATTATATTCTCTCATGGTTAATGATGTTGGGAAAATGCTACATCAACCAATACATTGCCAGACGCCGGGGAACGCACTTTCATTCTTTATTCATTCATCTTGCAAACTTGTAGCATTGTCCAGTTCAATTCAGTTCTGATGGCACCGCTTCACAAAATGAAGATGTGAAGGAGAGAATGATGTGGGCTAGTTAATTTGTAAGAGAGGGTTTTTTTCGCATATTTTAGCAGAATCAGACCTTTATAATTTCTAGTAACTTATTCAAGACCAGCTACTTGCTGGCTATTAGGTCTTAGCTATTTAAAGATCCTTTCTGTATAAATACTAAAAATGGTGTGTAACTTTCTAATTTATCAATAAAATAAGTTAATTATAATACTTGTTTCTTGTGTATTAGATGATTATGTTGACCCGTTTCTTTTTATCCAAGCGTGTTTGGGTAAACTTTTAAGTGTCATATTTGCTGTTTTAAATTGGCAGTAAGCGCAAGTTAATGAGCTTAAAAGCACATGCTTATAAGCTTAGCTAAATGTGCTCACCTCGGCTTAAAATTTGCTTCTGAAGCTAATGTGTTCATGTTTGAACACTGGAGGCCATACTCTGTAATGCAACAAAAGGGCTTAAAATTTGGGCTTAGTCCCGTGGACCTTTTGTTAGGAATAAGAAGACGACTCACTGATTTATTTAACCAACTTTGGTTACTGTCCAAATTGTCCTTTGCAGAGGGAGGGAACTTCTTGTGTCCATCTCATGTGCATGTCCAAATATGCAACTTGCAAGTGCATTTTAGACATTAGGTATAAAAATTTTGAGGATTAATTTGACTTTTCAATTGTGACGAATTTTAGCATTTGTTTGGTTTATCTAACCATACATTTCATGGATCCGCAAGTACAATTTTTATCAACTTTTATCAAAATTTACTAAAAATATAATATTCTAACAAAATCAAACAGGGACTTAAAGTCTTAAAGATACCAGTGTATCATTTTCAATATTTTCATTATACTGAAATGCAAACACACCAGATAAGCAACATTTTAATTCCACAATTTAATTAAACCTGTCCAGCATCATGACAAAACAAAAATCAGATAAGTAGAATACTTAATCATTGAATGATCCATACTACACTGCTGGAATCAAACTTCAAAAAGAAAAATCTTCCATACAAAGTTTTAACCAACACAAGCACATACAATTTTATTTTATTTTTTTGTCTCTACAATCACAAAAAACAAGAACCTGAGTATTTTAACCAATATATTACAACCAAATCAAAAAATTTAACTTATGTCAGGACTTCAAAAGTTTTCCAACAAAACACATTTCTTGTTCTATTGAGTTGCTACATTATTGTCCTTAGAGGTGCAAATGGAACTGACCCTGTGACCGCCTTTTGTTCTTTGCCTTAGCAGCCCTCTTCCTTGCATTTTCTTGGGCCTCTATCTCGTGTAAATATTCCACCATGGTTTCAAGTAGCATACTTTCACTTTGGATTTGTAATGAACTTTGCACTGACTTGCCTTTCTCCCTCCTTGAACTGGCTGGCTCATAAGTGAAGGACAGGTCTTGGTGTATTGTGCAACCCTGGTCAAACCAATTCCGGGTGTTGGCATGAACTAAAAATCAGGTGGTAGTGATAGCAGCAGCAACATGCACATGTCCTGGTATGTATATCAACAATAAATTCTCCACTAGAAGATTTCACAAATAACTGTGGGCCCCAACCAATCCACCTCACACCCCTGAGCTATTTCAATCTCTTTACCAATTTATGCTGAATCTTGTGGTTCTTCTCATCTTATCCCTCTTAGCTTGTATCATCTTCATGAAGCTGGTGTGTCTATCAATCAACAATGTCAGAATGGATTCTTTGTGTCCAACATTACATTGTTGAATACTAGAAGTATATCAATCTTCACTTTAGTCAGAAAAAAAGTAACACTTGTTCCATTCACTTTGATGCCTTTTTATTAAGCAATCATAGGCATTTTTATTCGTCTTCTCAATCTCATCTATCTAGAACTTCCAATCAGCCACAGTTGTTGACTTTGTAGCCCTCCATAAATAATCTTTCAGAGTTTAAAATCAACCCTAAAGAAATTGGCATGCATGTGTCTACCATAAAATTAGGGGAATGAGTTCAAATGTCCACCATTCATAAACATTTTGTCCAACAAGCCTTTGACCAAAATTATTAAAATAAAAGGAATTTTAATTATTTAAAATGGTCAAAAGACCTCTTTAACCTTATCTTGTAAAATGAAATTGAAGAAATAATTGGGGATTTTCTTTCACTCATTCACGTCATCCCCAACAAACAAACAATTCCTTCTCCTTCAAATTCAAAAAAAAAAAAATCTTAACGTGATTTCCAAAGAACGGCTGTAGCACTTAGTGGCTTCGGCGTAATCACAACGGCTTTTGAGTCTCGAACCATCAACTCATCCGGGTATTCCAAAGAGTTCTCAAAGTCGCTGTCGGAATTTACCACAGAACTTTCGGAATTGTTGTTGTTGCAAGTGGACTCAATGACTCTAAAATCAATGTTGTATTCGATTGTAGTTTCGACGGAGTTCTAATTCGGGTTGGGTGTAGGTTCTTGAGCAATATTGGAATTCGCTGGTTCCTCTGCCATTAATGAGAATTGGAAACCTCATCTTCTTCAAAATCTTCTCCTTCAAATTTCTAACTCTTCTCCTTCAAATCTAAAGCCATCTCTTACCATTCTTCTATTGAGGTCGGCGATTGTGAAATTTTTTTAATGGGAACGGCGATTTTGGTGGAGGGTTGAGTTCGAAATCAGTCTTCATTTTCAAACCAACTACAAACTCCCATTTAGGAAAATCAATGTAAGTTTTCCGTATTTTCAAATGCAATTCGCAGGAAATGGATTTGTTTGTCGAATAATAATTTTTATTGGTTGAGTTTGAAAATCTTTTTTTTTTATCCTAAACAAAATCTGTCTTCTACTTGTGAACCATGTGTATTGGATTTTTACATAATTTTTTGGGGGTTTCTAGTGAGAATGATACTTGATTTTTGTTATCTGAATTTGAGGAATTGAATTTTGTTTGAATGTTAGGGTTCATATATATTCTTGTTCTTCTGCATAGAATGATTTAGGGTTTATTAATTACCTTTGTTGGATATAGTTTATAGTAAATTTTTTCAAAAAGTGATGTATTTAAAATGAGGCTCAAAATTGATATCATACTTGTTTTACAATGTAAAACTTATTTGATAGGATGACATGGGAAGTAAAAGAGAATGTTGAAGATGAGATAATTGACATAGTGCCCAAATATATATGTGAGTTGAGAGTGACTTGAGGCTCATTGTCTTTAACTATTTTCCCAAATATGTATGTGCGTCAAGAGTGACAGGAGGCTCATTGTGTTTAACTATTTCCAGATTTGATGTTTTCTATCTTCTAAGTTTTGAGAATTGAAATTAGAAGTTTGTACTTGGAATTAGGCTTAACTCTTGTCATTAAACTATAAAGTAATGCGTAACATGAAGCATAATCTTTCATGATAATGTCGCACTTGGTTATAAAGCTGGTAATTGTATTAGTAGAATGTTAGTATGATATTTTGTTGTGAAGTACTACAGTGTTTACAATTTGTACTGAATTTATTTTATTTTATCGGAAATCTGTATGCTTAACTTGGTTTATATAGGACATTTTGTTGTGAAGTACTACATTTGTTCTAATATTTGTACATGTTTTATAATTTGTAGTGCAATGGAAAAGATTCAAGCTAACGCTACAATTACAACAAGATGTAGACTTCAGGTAGTACAAGATGTTTATGAGAAACTAGATACAAATTACAAAAAAAA
>CAIGRT010230127.1:0-24358 GCA_903798405.1 Fraxinus platypoda
GTTCATTTCAGGATTTTTTTTAAACTACTTTTTGTATTCACTGATTTTCAAATATCATTTTTACAGCGTTTATAACACATTTCAAAATAGCGTGCAACGCATGTTTAGCTGTGACTAGTTTATCTAAATGCATTAATTTATATGAATTATGGGATGAATATATTGGATTTATGAATCCACATATTGTTGTTCTTTTTTCAAATCTCAACACAAGTAGTTATTGATATTTATGCATTCATGACGATTGATAATGACAATCGATAATTCACTTTTATTTAACTGTTTTTTCCCTAGGTAAGTTAAATTTATTCTTAGTACAACCCGGTCATATTCCTATCTAAAATTCATATGTAAAGTAGCGCATTCAATTATACGAATATCTAGGTGATTGCAAACGTCATACATGTTATTCCTAACATCTATAACCCCGTGTATTGAATTGCAAAGTTCTAACCTAAACCTTTATGTACTATAATAAGTCACTAATTATCTATTTGGTGGCCAATCAATCAAGTATTACAACAAAGCATGCAATATCAATTAAGAAAACTAAGTATATACTAACTATTGTCTTTGAATTAAAAATAAGAAAACATAGGTTTCATCTCCATCCAATATAAACAATAATCTAGTTTAGCATGATTTACATGATATTACAAGAAGATATATGAAAATATGTCACCCGGAACATGAATAAATACAATAAATCTTGATCTTCAATTCAAAGCCCAATTCTTCAAATTTTTTTATGTGATTCACCTTCCATACCTTGCTAGGCGCCTGTTTGAGCCTCATTTTTTTCTTCCCCAAAATGCATTTTGGAATAGTATTTTGTTGGAGAACCCGTGGTTAAAAATAAGGAAAAATTTTGGATTTGCGTTTAATATTATTTTATTGAAAAATGTGTGATTAAAAATGAGAAAGAGAAAAATGTATTTTGAAAATAATGGGTACCAAACAAGGGCTAAGTTTGATCTTCTCTCCAAAATATGGTGAATTGACCTCTTGTTCTTGATGAATTTTGTGATATGTAGTACGAAATCTAGAGAGAGAGAGAGAGAGAGAGAGATCTCCTAATGTTTAACCCTCTTTCTATACTTAAAGTGGGTCAAGAAACGCGTCCAAATTGGGTTCCAAATGCGTTTGTATCACAGGAGGAATGTTGCACATCTGGTCGGAATATGGCCCATGTGTGCGCATGGCCCTCAGTCTTGCATGCGCATTCCTCTAGGGTATAATTTGATCCATTTTCGTGAAATTTCAATCCATTGACTTCTAATCTCATCCGATTGATCTTTATGATCTTCAATCCTCATTTTGTAATTTGAATCAACTATAGCATATTTGCACTTTGGTCCCAAAACTTTGAAAATAATCTATTTTCACTTATTTTTTGTTCATTTCTTCCAAATTCACTTTCGATCATTGAGTTTTACCTAAAAATCAATGAATACACGAGATTAAACTATAATTCATCAAAAGTACTATCGGATATTCATATATAAAGGCCTAGATAAGTGTATAAATTACACTTATTAAGTGACTTTTTGTGTATATATTGATTTTTGTTGCGTTGAATGTGAGGTTAGTATTAATATTTGTAGGACTTTAAATATTACACAAGGCAAATATTTACCCTTTTGATGAAGTGTGGTTTCTATTGACGAAGTAATGATTGGTAGTGACAATCTCTCATATTTGTTTTAATTTGACGCTTCACTTATTTTGAGGGGGTCTGTTTAGATCGTTGACTTGATCGCAAGAGTTTATTGAATGCACGAGATTACAAGGTTAATCATCCTCGTCTTTTCATCGGGATAGGGATAGGACTAGTTGATAGGTCCAAAAGAGTTGATGTCCAATAGAATCATCTTATATTTAATGCAAGTTTGGCGCCATCTAGTCCTATATTTAATATTTTGTACTAGACTTGTTCGTGTTAAGACAATTGTAGTGTAGTATTAACAATATCAATAATGCTATGTAGCCACAGTGGGGATGCATCCCCAGTTTAGAGCTGTGTAGCCACAGTGGGGATGCATCCCCAGTTTAGGTGGTATTAAATGATTGGCTAAATGATAGGTGAAATTAAATGACTTATTTAATTTCACCTATCATTTAATGCCACATTAACGTCACCTAGACTGAGGATGCAATCTCAGTGGGAATGAATATCATTGCTCTAACAATATTCCACTCATGTAACTAGGATATACTCTTTCACATCTTAGATTGTGAATACATGTAGTAAGCTAAGAATTTCTTGTATGGCTACAAGTATATATCTGTAATTACTGTGATACTTCAGTTTAATGAATCCCATAGTAATAAGTGATTTCGATGGTCTAAATTATTGCCATTATTTGTTAATGTTTCTTGTAAACAGGAAGAAAAATGATTATGGAACCAACTAAAGCATTGATTAGGTTGAATGGAATGAGATAAATTATGAGTGGCCCCCTTCATCATCATAGTTTCTTGTGCACGCTTGGAACTTAATTCGATATTTAGTCATCATGTTCAGACGTGCTTAAAAGTAAATTAATTAATTTTTTTTTTTTTAAAATGGTACATCCCTTTCATCAAGATCAATCTCACGGATGAAAGGTTCATTTGAAAGTGATGGACGACAGCGAGTTCTCCATTTTAACGCAATATCAAACTCTAGATATATAGTAATAAATTATTGTTCGAAAGTGTAGCTTAATTATTGTCGATGGAGTCAGCACGTGAATAGACTTCCACGATGAGGTTGTTGTGGGATTGGAAGGAGCAGGGAAACTCCCTCCGGAAGTGTGAGGGATGGAGCCCTTGAACAAATATTTCATTAAAGACAACTTAAAAATTTCACACTTGTAATTTTGATTTTGCCTTATGTTTTTCTTATAAATAGAAAATCGTCACTAATTATGTATTACCATTATAAGAGAGATGTTAGAGAAGATAGTGTGCAATTTTTTATTGTAAACTTATTTTTAACATAGTGAATTTTTGTAGCCGTGAAAAATGACGTAATCTCATATTCAGACAAACCTCCATAAATCTTGTTTGTTCTTGTGTCTATTTTCTTTCCGCAAATTTATTGCTCTTGGTCATAGAATTTAAGAGCCTGTTTGGTACAGATTCTCATTTTCTACAGTAAATCAATTCTCATTTTCAACCACACATTCTTCAATAAAATAATATTTTTCATCACATCAATATTTTTTTCTTCTTTTTCAACCACACATTTCCCATCATATCACTATTCAAAAATCAATTATTCTCCCAAAAATCCCTACCAATCACACTNTTTCCCATCATATCACTATTCAAAAATCAATTATTCTCCCAAAAATCCCTACCAATCACACTAGTCTAATTCTCAACAATCATCTATAGAAAATCGAATTAAAGAAAAAAACTAGAGAAATTCGTGCAGCTATGGCTGCACGTTCGTAGTGGACGATCGAGAAAGGATTTCTCAGAGTAACCAGGAGTCAACTTTCGCGCGTATAAAACTTTTAGAAAAAGTAACTTTGAGTTACTTTTAAACATGATCATATGTACTCAAAGCTCAAACATTTACGCAAGGAATCAAAGTTCAAAAACAAAATTTCTTCCAAAGTGGTTTCCCACTTGAATGAAGAAAATGGCAACCGACAAGTGAACAAATACAAAGCATCAGTACCTATCAACTGTGCCTATTTGAGCAAGAAGATGGATCGATGTCTAAATTCCAAGAATAGCTATAGCGAAGAGAGGTAAAAAATCTTCTTTGACTAAGGAAAAACAATCATAGCATTTTCATGGAAGGGCCATGGACTTCACGTTTCTTATGTTCCTCAAAAATTAAAATATTTATTTATACTTATATATAGTCATCATTTAGTGAACATTCTGTGACGATCATGGGAAATTTCAAGAAAGTTTGTGTATTCTGTGGAAGTAATTCCGGGCACAAAAAGATATTCGGCGACGCAGCACTTGAGCTTGGAAGAGAACTGGTTTTTCATCTCTTCTTGTGTTTATCTATATATTACAATAAACAAGATTTTAACTTTTTTTTCTAATACTGTGAAACGCGGTGAAGTCGAGCGTACTGAACATGACAGAAGGGCTTTAAACTTTCAACTTGCAGGTAAGAAGGAAGATGGATCTAATCTATGGAGGAGGAAGTGTTGGTCTAATGGGTATGGTTTCTCAAACGGTTCATGATGGTGGATGTAACGTTCTCGGGTAAAAAGAACACACAAGCACGCATGCACGCCGGTGCGTGCGCGCGCGCGCGCACGTATACATATGTGTGCAAGTTTTTCCTTTGTATCATTGAGATCTTATACATGTTTTTTTTTTTTTCCTGGCTAGAATTATCCCAACAGCTCTGGTTCCAATAGAGGTATATATATATATATATATAATATATATATATATGATTTTTATCTTTATTTCTACCACTTTTTCTTTCGACACGAGACTCAGTCGAGAAACTCACCTCCCCCTGACTTTCCTGTCCGATCCCCCTATCGATACAATCCCAATATGTAATTAACTACTAGTTATCAGATATCAGGACAAGCAGTAGGAGACGTACTGACTGTTTCGGATATGCATGAAAGGAAGGCTGAAATGGCTCGTAGAGCAGATGCTTTTATTGCACTTCCTGGTAAATAAATTTGAAATCCTAATGTTTCAATTATTTTCTCTAAATTTGTTGCAAATTAAGCTGCCTATATTTGCTGCAGGAGGATATGGAACTATGGAAGAGTTGCTCGAGATAATTTCATGGTCACACCTTGGAATTCACTGCAAACCAGTAAGTACAGTTGCAATGCATTTAAAACATAAAGATTTACCATCAGATATAGCTTATCAATTTGCAACAACTTGAGAATTTTAACAGGAGAAATTACTGAATATATAAATCTATTACTATCTGAAACAGGTTGGTCTCTTGAACGTTGATGGGTACTATGATTGCTTACTTGGATTATTCGACAAAGGCGTAGAAGAAGGGTTTATCAGGCACTCAGCCAGAAATATTGTGATCTCGGCCAAGACTGCTCAAGAGTTAATAGAGAAGATGGAGGTACGTTTACATACATCGGCTACTTTGAACAATCCTAAATTCCAGAACAAATTGGTCTTATAGGTTTTAGAATATGGAAAAATGTTTGTTCTTCCAATTGAATCTTGTATACCAGGGTCATGTTTCATATGTTGGATTGGACATAACTAAGGAAGAAAAAGTATTTATTTACTTCTGCCCATCTTTTTCATTCGTTGGGCTCTCAGGGGAGGGGCTAGTGTCCCCAATTTGTACTAACAGGGTGATCCCTACTGGAAAAAGTAAACTTACCATTACTTAGAGCAAGTTTATGTTACATGAATGTATTTCAATACGGTCTAATTCTGGATTGTGTTGCTTCCTAACCATTGTTTACGTTCTGTGCAGGCTTATGCACCATTGCACAACCAAGTGGCACCAAGTGAAAGTTGGAATGTCAAAAATCCTACAGTTGCAAACGTATAGTCAGCGATTTGTTTATCTTTTTTGAACTTTTCATTCACCGACAACCTTTGCGGCATGACAAATGCAACCGAAAGTTACACGGATAAAAACCGTTGTTCATTCGTAGTAAAACATGTCATTTCATTGAATAAAGTAAATTGACTTTGAGAAACAAAAAGCTTGGTACTTATTTTTAAGGTCTTACATTAATAGATGAGCATTGGAATATTGCGTCAGGCGCGAAGCAATGCTCAAGATCTCTGGAAAAATGAGATGTGAACTAGCATGCATAATAGTTGAAAGGCTTCTTTAACCTGTTATTCGTGTCCTCATGTCTTTGCTCTAATAAAGATAAACACAACATATGCCACCTAAGCATACACATCAATCAGCATCTCATATAAAATAAAAAATATAGAAAAAAAAAATTTGTGAGTGACACCGATGACCCGTGATTCCAGACATTATCGACGACATCGTTGTTGGTAATTACCGATGAAGGTGCTTCGTTATTGGAAATTCCATGTGAATCGTTAATGTATATAGACTTCAATCAGAATCATCTACTCTCGTACCGCTGATGATCACTGACAGCTTTTCGTAGTGACTGAAGCACCATTGATGATTTTCAACAATATCATTGACGATATTGTCGCTACTAATCACTAACGAAAGTATGTTGGTGATCACCAACGATATCGTAGTCAGTAATTTCGTATGAATCATCAACATACATTGATTTTAATTAGGATCACCAACCTCGTACCCTCGATGATGACCAATAAAAAATTAGTGATCATTTGCTCAAATAATTTCGTTATTATTATTCTCGAAAAGATTCCTTTGACGATTTATCTTAAAGCCTCCAAATTGCTTGAACCGCCTCTAAACTTAAATGTCCTCGACTAAACCTGTGGATAGCAGTAAAAACCTAGGTTTGATCACTTCACCACTGTCGTATCCTCACGACCTGAATTGGAGATCACATTTTTTGAAAATCCCTCTTCTAATTTTTCAATCATAGCTTCATTAATTCACATGCGTGATTCAACCTTGAATTACTGGACCAACGTTGCCACGTCAACATATACATGTCCAACTAAAGATGAAAGTGGGCCTCTTTCGGCCTACTCTCGTTTCAGATCATTTGGGGGTATTGTCTGTGCGACTTTGAGAGTCAGGCCTGATAGGATGTGTCTCTCCAAACAGTCTGGTCCGTGGCTTGGACCAGCCAAAGTTGACATTTCTATGCCCAATCCAATACACCTTTGTAATCCGACCCATACACCTCTTGCTATGAAACGATTATTTTGATGAGTTTGAATAAACGAAATGTAATAGAAAACTTTGAGTCAGCAAGCAAGTAGCAATGGACACAAGATGCCAGCGAGTATAAAATATTTTATTCTTGAGCGAGACTCCATATTTAAGTCAGTGAGAATTTCGAAAGTTCTGATGGAAAATATGTTGTATAATAAATATTGACATTATATTGAGAAATTTGGCTTTAACTTACTTTGAGTTTGTAATGACAAAACCTCGAGGAGTCTCGTTCATCCACATGCCTACAACAAATGGAACAATTTTTACTTTTTTCTTCAAATTCATTTTCAATCATACATTTTATGCATCAATTTTTTAACCATACATTTAATCAATTTTTATCAAAATTTACAAAGAAAAATAAAAAATATATATAATTTTTAGTTAAACCAAACTGGGGCTTAATACTTCCGCAATAGTTCCTTGCATAGTAGCATTTGATGTTACCTAAGTAAGTTGATTTTGTCCTTCTCAACCTTACATAAAGAGAGTTATTGGAGGTATAGTCATTGTACTTGATTTCTCCGAACTCGATTATACTTCAGCTCTCAACTAAGCCTCAAATCTCATTAGATTAGATATTGTGGTTCAGCTCTGTTGGAATATTAAACTCAGCTCACCAAAACAGCAAGACCAGCTTACCTCCTGCACATGAAGATCACCATGGAATTGCAGCACAGCAGATCACCTTCACCAGCAAACGAGTTCACCAGCAAACCGGTTCCTGCAAGCACCTGATCAGTTCACGTTCAACACAACAGAATTCAGCTCCAGCTTATTCTAGTTCCTTCTAGTCTCTTCCTTAGTTTGTTATGTTGTTAGTTTGTTAGATAATTGGTTAGCTATTTCTTCTATAAATAGAATAGGTTGCATTGTATTTTCCTTAAGCAAGATTGAATGAAATAGTTCATCTTCTTCCCTGCCTTATCACAGCAGGTCTATCCTTTTCTCTGTCTATTATTTTCGTTCATTAATTTTAGCTTCAAATTCATATCCTTCCTTGATTTTATCATGGTATCAGAGCAGGTTTCTGATTCTTCTTTTCTTTCTTTACTAAATTGAATCTATCAAAAAAAAAATCCCAAAAATTTGCAAAATAGATTACCAGAAAACAGGATACAACCTTGGTTCACTAGATGCTCGACGAAATGTCGGAATGGATAAAACCTGAAGAGATGTTGTTCCTCTTCATCAAACTGAAATGAAAATGAAGATGATTCGAAACAAGGAATCGTTTCATTGAAAATGGGCTTCCCAGGAAGCTTCACAAATGGTTGATTTATTCCCAGATAGGGAATCAAAAACGAAATTGAATTGGAATTAAAGAAAGAACCTGTGGAATGGCAGGCTTCTCTGAAGATTTTTTGAAGATATTCCTTCTCAAAAGGAGAAGGAAGATAAACTGAAAAAAAAAGGGGCAAACAAAGTGTCTGTGATGATGAAGATTTTGAAGATATTCCTTCTCAAAGGAGAAGGAAGATTAACCGTAAAAAGGCAGATGAGGATCCTGAAGAAGATCCAGAAGAAGAATTATATGAGGAATCTGATGAAGATTCAACGAGTAGTAGCATTGACAGTAAGGAACCTGAAAGTGATTGCAAAGAGGAATTGAATGATGAAACCAGAGCAGATGTTTTCCAGACAGAAGAAACAACAAAGTAAACTGATTTGAAACTTCCTTGATTGCATCTCTACTCTCTTTCTCTATGGTTCAAGATGTTCCATCTTGAAGGGGGAGTGTTGGAATATTAAACTCAGCTCACCAAAACAGCAAGACCAGCTTACCTCCTGCACATGAAGATCACCATGGAATTGCAGCACAGCAGATCACCTTCACCAGCAAACGAGTTCACCAGCAAACCGGTTCCTGCAAGCACCTGATCAGTTCACGTTCAACACAACAGAATTCAGCTCCAGCTTATTCTAGTTCCTTCTAGTCTCTTCCTTAGTTTGTTATGTTGTTAGTTTGTTAGATAATTGGTTAGCTATTTCTTCTATAAATAGAATAGGTTGCATTGTATTTTCCTTAAGCAAAATTGAATGAAATAGTTCATCTTCTTCCCTGCCTTATCACAGCAGGTCTATCCTTTTCTCTGTCTATTATTTTCGTTCATTAATTTTAGCTTCAAATTCATATCCTTCCTTGATTTTATCAAGCTCGGCCATAGTCTGCTCAAAGATTTCACGTCAGGTTCGACTTGAGCCTTTGTTCTCAGTTTCCTCAGATTTCAAGTCGTTGGTTGACTCAACTTTGGCTTGACTCGAGTAATTTCTTAATTGGTCCTTCGTGCTTGGAATTGGGGCATCATTCAATGGTGATATTGAATTTTGAATCAGAATATTACCCTATCTCCATCTTGGAAAAAGTCATATTATTTCATCATACATTTCTCTTGGAAAACATAGTAACTATCATCTGGTCATTGTTGAAGACTTGAAATAAAATAATTTATGAAACTATCCTTTCTTTACCCAATACTCAAAAACTATGACTTCTCAAGTTTACCTACGGAAAAACTACGTTGTGGTCAGTAGTCCTCAGTCTTCACTCGGTTTCTAAACCTTGTTCTCCACACAAACGCCAAACATTGTCCCTCACACGGTTTCTTGAAACTTTCTCTAAGAAATTTAGCATAAAGAATGGGGAGAACTGAGATGTCAATTCTTGAAACTTTATTGATAACAAGTTAATCTACTTGTCGTTCTTTTTAAGTTTAAATATATTAGACTTGACAGGATTAAAAAAGAAAGACATGTAATATTGAATAATGCTTCACGTACAAGAATTATTTTCACAGGTCACTCACATGGCACTCACACATGTGGGTCCGTGCATAATTTTTTTTAATACATGGTGGGGCCCACCCATGTGAGTAGCTTGGTGAGCCCCCGTGAAAATAAATTGTGTACGGGGGGATTAATTCTGTAATATTAGTTCGTTGTGCCTTACTTTTTTCTTCATTTGAAAATCGACCTTAATTCATACCTTGACTATGTTGCCCTATTTCTTTTTTTTCATATACAAATCAAAAGTCATTTCTTGGTGTGAGAAAAGCAAGAAATCGCGTAACTTCATTTTTTACCGTAAAAATTCTATGACGGTATACAAAAGTAACGATCGTGTTGATGGTCAGCTATCATAAATTTATATATTTTTGTCATTTTCAAAAAAAAATTATTTTTTATTATTGCTCTCAAGATCAAGATCAAGAATTAAGGTTTTAATCTATAAGATAGCCAACGACACTCAAAAGGAGTTGACCTTAAATCCTCAATGTTGTTCAAGAAACTAGACGAAGTCATATTCAATATTACAGAACATATCATTTTTATTTTTTTTCTTTTCATCAATCCATGAACACTTGAAAAGTTAGAAAACTGTAAAAAAGTTGGAACTTAATATTTTGAACTGATCAAAGGGTATTGAAACACAGAAATTTTCAATTTTGCATCCCTAATTGTACAAGAAAAAAAATAACTGTGTACAAGTTTATTGTGTAAGAACTCCATTATAAAAAGAATGTAAATAAATTCCTATACCCTTTTTTATACCCACTAAAAAGAATAGGTTAATCAAAGAATATACTCAATAGTTTCGACTCGAGTCACTAAGGCCCTCTACACAATGGTGATTGTTGCATTCTTGAATGGCAAATACTGTTAAGAGGTAGACTGCAGCTGACCGGTGTAGATGCACCAGATGGGGAGTCTAATCTTAGCCGTCGATCACTTCTTGGCGACAAATTTACTTGTTCCAAAGCATGTGATTGCAGCCCGGAAGGATAGTCTCTCACACATCCAATGCGAGGTCCAGCTCCCGAACTCCATTTGCAAGATAGTTGCTTCCCCAATTGATATGACTTCATTTCTTTATGCGAATTGATCCTTTGCAGAATTGCTTCTTCGGAAATAATCTCCTCCTTAGTTTCATCAAGTTCATCTTCTTCTGCAGGTTTATATCTATCTCCGGGCGATTTCAGGAGGAAATCATCAGCATTTAAGTCGGCTGTTTGATTTTCACGGTCCAATCGCTCTAATAAATCATCGTTGCTTGGTATTTGAAGATTACTTAGTTTTTGACTGAAGCCATGATATGTACTCGACATTGACATCTGCATTGCACTTTCATCTTCTCTTGAATTAACTTTATCCGAAGTGGAATTTTCGATAAAGTTTTCTTGCGTCTCCAAGTCATCTTCAGATGAATTAGTTCTCAAGTGTACTCTGCTCTTCTTTCCAATAGGTTTTTCTTCTTCATCATCATCCATTGAATCGAGCTGCACACAATGAGATTGAGATTACTCAGCATAGATATCTTGGTTTCTCCTCGTGAAAAAATAAAAATAACAGAAATTGGGCAAGTTTCTCTGTACCTTAACATCTGCAAGATCCACATTGTTCTCTCTCAGAAATGATTTGAAGTCCTCAAAATTTTCAGGAGTTGGTCGATAATGGCCACTGTGAGGCCACACTGCCTGTTAAAAAATTGCCAGCAAGAATTTTTCAGATTAAGTAATTGCTGAAATGATATAACAAAATAAATGGAAAAAAAAATGTAGACCCAAAAGAGTTTCTCTGTGTAAGTTTTCACACTATAAAGATACCTTTAGGGTGCCATTTTCGACAACCATCCTCCCAGCAGCCAATGTTGCCCCTCCAGCCAAGAAACTAGAGTGCTGAAACGCACCTTTCTTTTTCTTGCCAACATATAAGGTCCGAGAGGTACTGAGAACAAAAATACACTTAACGCCCTTCAGGTCTCGAGTGGTATCGAGGAGCTCCCCTGTTTGCTTGTAGAAGAGCCTCCCATTTTCGACTGAAACTTCATAAGCCTTTCTTTCCATCTGTTGCAGGACAGCTAGAAATTATCAGTAAGCGAGTTCTTGAAAGTCAAGGAAAAAAATTTGCTTCAACTTAAAGGAAAAGAATATGCAGTGATGGATGAAACACACACCGGACCAAGATACTTGATGCACTGTTGCTGAAGTTTTGATCGAGGACATTTCTCTACCAGATTAACTTCCTTCCCTTCTCCTATGTCTAGCCTGCATTGTCAAAATAGTGTAGTTAATATCGTGACCGAATTTTCATAATATAGATCTACGAATAAATAAGTGTTCAATTTCTAGATAATTACCAGTAGAAGAAGGGCTCTTTGCTTAGAGAATTCAGCCATTTGATGTAATAGAAATGCAGATTGTGCCCATAACGATGCCGTGGATCAATCTACTCCGTTCATAAAGAAAATGAAACAAATTAGTTTTCTAGAAGATATATAAATTTTCTGTATCAAACTTTAATCCCTGATTCCATAATCAATAAAAAGCAAGCAGAAATTAGGGAAAAACGCAAAGTAACATGATGATCTATAGTGGGTTCATTCTCAATACGACAGCTACATATGTCTACACACCCCTACAGGTTTTCACTGAAAAATGTGAAGAATAAGTTCACAAAGGACAGTCACGTGCCTCTCTCACCGTGTGCATGTCTCTATACTAAAATGGCTCCCCCTAATATCCGCAATAGAAATATTAGGTTAACTTAATAGTTAATACAAAATATGAATGCTCAATATACCCCTAAAATTTAGTCTCGACAGGTATAATTAGGCTCCACACATGAGATAAAACTTAAGATAGATATAATGAACTACTCACTGCTTCAAGCCAGTGTTGTAAGGCTAGTTTCTGGGCTTTGCAATTCTTTGATAAACCTTTCCCAACCTGCATAAGCAAGGAAATTAAGGTTAATGATTCACCACTTTGATGAAAAATAAATTTGCAAAAACACATAAAGATAAGTAAAAATATACCTTTGCCGCTCTTGTTCTTGCTCTTGACCAACGTGAAATCGCAGACTCGTGTTTCTCAAGATCAAAGAATGAAATTGAACTTCGCTTGAGTTCTGCAAAATCTAATAGCTTCCACCAACTCTGCTCAATCAGAACAGCACAATCAGCTAGCTTTCTTCTTGTTCGAAAGCTTTTATACACCTTTTGCAACTTTATAGCAGCTTCATGTTTCGGGCTTTGTGAATCCAATTCCAAAATCGGCATTTGCGGGATTCTTATCATCATTTCAGTTTCCCTTGTTTTGAAGCTAACGGATTCTCCGACCATCATTTCCCCCGAACCCAATGACATCAATGTTTTCGGTTTCGAATTGTTTTCCTTGTAGCCAACAGATTGAACTGGTGTCTTCTGATCATCATCTCCAGAGTTGATTGACTTTATAATGACTGATTGAAAACCATTCTCTAAATCAATATAAGAAGAGAGCGGGCACGAACAAGACAACCCCATGCAATTCGAAATGGATTTGAGACAACCTATGAATGCTGGATTCCTGTTAAAGAGGAACAATTACTTAATAATCGAATATAACATCCTTAGTATCAAAACAAGGTTAGGTGTGTCAAATACATTCAAAATCACGTGAAAGGGATTCACCTCGATTATTGCAAATACGATAAGCAAGCCATGAGCTGTAAAATGACTAAAACTAAGAAAAAATAAATACTCAACCTAACAAATAAAAAGCAATTTCGATCACAGTGGCAGATTAGAAACTCAACACTACAGAAACTGAGCACTGATAATGGATTGGAAAATAGTATTAAGAAACAAACATAAACTAAAATTTGTATTGGTATCAAACATCTCAGAATAGTACTATTAAAGCAAGAATTTGGCTGTATGAACAGCAGAATCTTTTCCACAAAACCAAGTGTCACGAAAATCCCATCAGAACAAATAAAAGATTTACAAAACCCATTCAATGAAATGACAATTTCAATATTATAAGAAAATGACATAAGCAAATTAGCCAAGCAAAGAAAACAAAACCCATTGTATAGAATGACATAAAAAAAGCATAAGATTAAACACTCCAGAAATGATAAACCATTTCAATTCAACTCGCTGAAAAACCCATCTTAATCCCAATAAAAGGATTAATTAAGAATTAAAGTCATCATACTGTAAAACAGAACCACGAAGGACGTAAATATTAAAAAAGAAAGAAAAAAATCGTTACCTGAATGCAAAAAATTATTTGAACCAAGAAATCTCTCTGAAGAGAGGTTGGCGAATAAAAGAATGGATAGAGGATCCGAATCAATGAAATATGAGAAAAATATTAGTGAGTGATTTAACAAAAGAGTGATAATGGGTTCAATTTTTTCGGGTTCTTTTAGCTATTCAGAGCTGTTTACAAGAGCATTATGAGTTTCTTAGTAGAGATGTGCATATATATAGGAAGAGGGATACAGTCTTTGGACTTGGGGTTGCCGGTGGACGGTGAGAGAACACGTGGAATGGACTTTACGACGATGAGATGGAAAAGGAAAATTATCTATTTTCATTTCCACCTTTGAAGTACTTGTGTGGAATTAATTATTTAAAAATACGATTAAAAAGTAGGAAAATATTACGAAAAAAAGTAAAACGATTGTTTTTTTTTTTTTTTTTTTCATGTAGACTTTGATTAAAAATGCAATTGTGGTATATGTACATTACAATTTAAAGATTTTTTTATTAGCAAATGATGTGACGAGATTTGATCGAATCAAAATCTCACAAATCAAATGGAAATAATAATTCTTTCACTTTCTTTTTGTCAACGTCATCTAATTGATAGAGATTTTGATAAATTTAATTCAATTTACTGTCGCATCATCAATTTGTAAAAGAATCCGTCAACGGTAATGTATAACAAATATTTTTCTTGAAAATGAGCGGAAAATTTTTATTTTTTTCACTTTTAAGTTTTAAGTAAGGACGAAGTCATACATGTTTAATTATTTTTCTTTTCTATTCTTGGTTGACTTTTTATTTTGAAAGTGCTCCACTTTCTTTCACTCAATTTCCTGAAAATTGTCCAATGTTTGGCTATACTCTTAGACTCTTGAATGATAATGCAAGACTTGATGCAATAGATCATTTTCCATTGGCAAAACGATCTTCCGAAAATATAAAATCAATATATGAATCGAATCGAATTAAAGAAAAAAAAAGTTGTTGTTTGGTCTAAATTAAAATTAACAATTAATTTTAATCATACATTTTATAGTATTCAAAACTTTTCAATAATATATTTCATCAACTTTTATCAAAATTTACTAAAAGATTGATTTTAATCTGCACCAATAAGGGCATAATATAGACACGTTACCAATATACGAGAAACAAGATTGGGAAAAATGATAGAAAATTTTCAATAAGAAATTCTTTTGGCCCTTTAATGAAGTCAAATATTTTATGATTCAATCCTCCAGTGGACTGTGGATAATTGACTTCATCAGTAATCATCCCGCCATACTTAGCCCCTGTTTGATTCTTTTACTTTACTTTAATTTATTTCTTATACTCATTTTCAGTCGCATATTCACACGTAAAATTCTACACGAAAATGTAAAATTTTTCATTATTTTTTAACCACGCATTCTCCAAAAAAATACTATACAACATTATATATTTTTTAAAGGGGTGTTTGATGCACATTATGGAAAAAAAAAATACATTTTATGATGTGATGTGATGAAAAATATGTGATTAAAAATAAGGAAATTTTTTAAATTTGCTTGTAATATTATTTTATTGAAAAATGTTTAGTTGGAAATGAGTTTTGAAAGAATGAATTTAGTAAGAATGTGTATCAAACAAGAACTAAATTTTAAGGCCATCAAACGTGGGCTTAAATTCTCTATTTTTGCACATCGTACATTACATCTATTTATTTAAAATATTATCGAGTTAAAAAAAAAAAAATCGCATGTTAATCACATTTCACCACTTAACCATTTTTATAAATAGATGAAAAAATAAAAAATTGAACACACATATTTTATTTGACTCTTATACCGTGATAATTATTTTACTTTATTTAAAAAAGCAATGATATTTAATATTATTGATGTTTAACACCAGTTTATGGGTCAATCCTTGTAATATTTTATTACAAGTTCAACTAAATACAAAAAATTATGACTTATTTATAGAACATATGATATACTGATACTTAAACTGGTATTCAACGTTTCAAACGATAGATTAACATTATTCTCAATCTAAAAACGCAGTCTTCAAGTACAAAAAATGGGACATAGCACATCCAAAACGGCAACTTAGCTTATCCTCCAAGCTTTCATTTAGTCAAGTGTACGGAGTTGGTGAACATACGGTAATATTATAGTATTGATTTATTTTTTTATTTCAAAATAGATTGTTCAAAGACATTGAAACTTCCAGGAATTGATCAAGGTTGACCCACTAGTTGACCATAATTTTGTAGAAAAAGATCTTAAAGGGTGTTTGGTGGGGATTAAAATTAAATTTTTAGTAGATTGTGATAGAAGTTTTTGAAATGTGTGATTGAAAAGTTGTGGGACCCATGAAAGATGTGGTTAATATTGATTATTTGACTTTGACTGGAATTAAAATCAAATTTTAATCCGGACCAAACATAGGCTTAATTTGGTGAGTTAATAACAACAGAAGGTGTTGTATAAAGTCTATTTGAGCAATGCTATTCATCCCCACTGGGGTTACCGCCTAGACTGGGGATGCAACCCCACTGGGGATACATAGCATTATTGAATATATTTTAAACACTTATTACATAAGACGATTGTTCATTCTCATTTACAGAGAAATTACAGTATCAAAATTCGTTTCGAATTTGAAGGTGAACCAAACCTTCTCGACTTGTAACTTCGGTTGATTGATAGTGTGAAGATTTGACTATGAAATAAAGGTGACATTTCATAAATATAATTTCTACTTCTTATTATTTATGGACTTGTGAGATTTCCATGCACATAAAACAAGAAGATGTAACAAACGTAGGTTTTAGAATATGATTTCTAGGGTTGATTGAGGATATGATGTCAATCTATACCTACATCATTGTGTCAAAAGCTATTCATCTACTTGTCTTTTGGGTTCAAAAACACGTGAACTTATACAATAACTCGTAAATAACGTTCAATTAAAAAATAATGATTCATACACACACACATATATGCATACGTACTTGTATGTACATACATACACAGTTGTGCCGTGCATGCAGAAAACATACACTTGCATCGTTTGACGTACGTATTTTGAAAGACAAATTCTTCCTGAAGATTTATTATTATGACTAGTTATTATAATACAACGTTGAGTCTATTAAAATAAGAATCTCTTTTTCCAATATAGTATTGGTGGGAGTTCAATGGTTTGATTAAGTCTTGGTCATATAAATTTCTATTAAATTCTCATACATAGTTCCTATTTGGTCTCGATTAAAATTTAAAATTGAAATTCACAATTAATCTTAATTACATATTTCATCAATGTTTATGAAAACTAAAAATCTGATTTTACTTGCAATGAAACTTGTATAAAAAATGGACTGACTTAAAGAGTTGAGGCACCCTGGTAAAGGGGCACATCTAATTTGTGTCTGCACAAGTTGTTGATTTATATTAGCACTACTCTATCTTATTTCATCAGTTTGTTGAATTATTTTTTAGATATGTGAAAATAAAAATAGAGTTTTTTTTTTTTTTTAATATTCCATGCAATAGAATTTTTCTTAATAAATTTTGATAAAAAAAAAATTAAAAGTATGATTGACCATCTAATAAAGTATATAATTAAGAGTCTGTTTGGTACAGATTCTCATTTTCTACAGTAAATCAATTCTCATTATTAATTGAAATTTTACAAACTTTTAAGCTACACGTCATAAAATCAAATCTGTCATATTTCAGACCAATAGTTTATACAACCTTCTTTTCTGAACAAGTGACGTGTTGTCAAGTTATTGGGCCACGTATTTGTGTCTGCTCTCATGTGACATACATACCTAACTCAAGACAATTTACACCTTGTTCATGTATATAGCTTGTTAACAATCTTGGTTCTTTAATATTTTCATTTAAATTTCTTCTCTCTTCTCTTCTATAATTTTATTCTATTGGTCGAATAGATGCCCATTGCAAATCATAAATTCTAAAACTCTTCAGTTCTTTCTTGTTTTTTGCAAAGTATGAGATAATCATATGCTTGAATGATATGGAGTAAGGTCTGTGTATAAACATAAGTATGCTCTGCAGTTGCACCTTCATGGTGAATCTTTGCATCAGAAAGTGTTATACTGACTATATGATCTGTCCGGGGTTACAGTGATTCTATAAGAAATCTAAAAGTCAGGCCCTGATTGATGTGTCTGTGTGGACTAGAATACCGAGATTTCTTGTAGAATTACTTTGTTAGTTTAAGTTAAATATACTGAACAATTATATTATGTTTTGAAGTATTGCAATTTTAATCTAATTAGTTGTAAGACGATACTTTCTTAATCGAAAAACAAGAGAACACTTCTCTCGAAGTTATATGTTACATCTCAAACAAGTAAAAGTTACATGAATAAACCTATTTTTACCCGCAAAATGCAACTTAAAACATCATAACGTTAAGTTTTTATAGAAAAAATATATTTGTAGTGTAAACTCATAAATGGAAACGCATTGTGGGATTTTGAGACAACTTGTGCAGTGTCTGTTAAATTATTTTGCTTGAAAATTTGAAATGTCTAGAAAGAGAACAAAATTATTTATTTTTAAAGCACTCGTTTACATATAGATCAAATTTAATTTTAAAAAAAAAAAATTAATACATGCAAAAATTTCTAAATAGATATTCATTGGCAATGACTCGTGTTCTCAAATGTGGGCAAAGGTCAGATCTAGGGTGTGTTCGAGCCACATTATTTTGGAAGAATGTATTTTGGAATAGTAGATTGATGGAGAAAGTGTGGTTGAAAAGAAAAGAAAAGTTATTGATGCGATGAAAAATATTATTTTATTAAAGAATATATGGTTGAAAATGAATAAAAGAATGAGAATGAAAATTTTAACGTGACTCAAACGGGGCCTAGAAGATAAGGATAAGGAAAAGTTCCACGTACGAGGAAGATATGAAAAAGACTTATCAACTCTATTTCTACTTTTTAAGGTTAACTAAACTAATTAATTGGAAGTAATAACTGCTAATCACCTTTTTTGAAATAATCAATGTTATTTAGCTATGTTTGACTCTTTTTATATATAATAATATATTTTTATTTTTCATATTAATTTTCAATTATATATTCACATAATAAAATATTTTTACAAGTAAATCTAATTTTTTTACTACTTTTTAACCACACATTCTTCAAAAATACTATTCAACACACATTTTCTCTTTATATTGGCCATCAAATATGAACTTAAATCCTTTAATAATAAAAATAATATTAAAAATTAGAAAAACTTTATTATGCCTGAACAAAAGGCTCATAAAACTTGAGAATTGATTTGACTTTAATGCTTACACTTTGCGTCTTAGATTAATACTATTTGTAATCGTTCGTTATCGTTGTTGTTCGACGTGACATACATGTAATTGGCAGTGATTTGATGTATTAATATGGAATTTTTTTGTGCCTTATGCATCAAATTACTAATCGTCACGTGTATATCACGTGACTGCAAATATCATTATTCGTTGAATTAAATTAAAATTAAATTGAATAGCTGGAAGGGGGCATTAAATTATTGACAGCTAGCTAACAGCTAACTATTTTTCCTTTTTTTTTCCAACGAAAACGCGCTGCACCGACGACTGGAGTGATTCACTGTCTGTGCTAGTACAGCACGGTACAACAAAGGTCAGCATCAAGTAGTCAACCTTGATCCTGTTGACCTTTTCTCGATTTTCTAACCACTTTATGGGTAGGCATATGAACAACCAAATTACACTCCTCCCCCCTTAACGTTTTTCTTGGTTAGGTTTGACTACAACAGCAGTTTTTTGGTTTTATATCCTATTTCGATTGTTTGAAATAAATGAGTACTTTTTGGTTTACAATTAGTAATTGATAAATCGATCATTTCAATCTCAACTCGGACAAATATACTTAGGCCTTGTATGAGAGAGATTAAAATCGAATTAAAATTGAAAATATAGCCGTTATTGTTGACTTTTATTAGACGAGTGAGACCCAACAACGGCCATATTTTCAATTTTAATTGGCTTTTAATCCCTCCCGAACGGGGCCTTAATTAATAATCTCATTAAATGAATAAAACATTAACTTTTTAAAGATCCAACGAAAATGTTTTTTTTTTTTTTTTTTAAATCAGTTTTTATTTTTTTTAAATATTTTTCTAAAGTTGCTTGCTTTTTCTTTATACTCAAACCGAAATTAACCTCATTCCTAATTTTTGACAAAGCATATAAACCACA
Source organism: Fraxinus platypoda (assembly GCA_903798405.1). Classification (NCBI taxonomy): domain Eukaryota; kingdom Viridiplantae; phylum Streptophyta; class Magnoliopsida; order Lamiales; family Oleaceae; genus Fraxinus; species Fraxinus platypoda. Next base: position 20,097 of record CAIGRT010230127.1, read on the forward strand.
TTTGATATTATTTTTTTCGTTTTGTAAAGAGTATTTCTTTTTTTGTAAAGAGTAGTTTATTTATTTATTTTTATTATTTTTTAAAGTGTAGTTGGTTAATGATACGATGATATTGAAATCTTTCTTTTCAAGAAATAGTTGATAAAAGACAGATATCATTTTTGGTAAAAAATAAAATTCTTAGCCCATATTTCATATACATTCTTTCAAAATATATTCTTCCAAAATTCATTTTCAACCACACATTTTTCAATAAAATAATATTTTACATCACATCGATAACTGTTCCTTACTTTTTAACCACATATTTTCCATCATATCACTATTTAAAATACATTATTTTCTCAATAATATTCATCAAACACACCATTAATAGATTTTTATAAAAATTGATAAAATGTGTGAATAAAAAGTTGTATGACCCATAAAGTATGCGGTCAAAATTAATTTTTGATTTAAAACTTAAATTAAAATCTAAATTTTAATTGGTACCAACATGACTTCAGTATCTAGAGATGTCAATATGGCTCGCCGGTTCGAGCGGCCGTGGCTCGGCCTAGAAAAAGCTCTAGCCGGGTCGACTCGTGGCTTAGGTCGAGCCCCATTTTGGGCCGTCAGCTCGAGCTAGCCCGGGCTCTTCACCGGCCCGTGATGAGTCGTCTCGAGTCTTTAAAAAAAATATAGCTGCCTGCAATGCAGGCAGTTGTCATCAGTCACGGATGGCAACTGTTTTTATTTTATTTTTTTTATTTTTGAAGTTTTTTAAATTTTAGCTGTATTTATTTATATGTTAATATTTAGTTATTATTTATAATACATATAAATTGAACAAATTTTAAATTCATTAAAAAATTTTAGATTTATAATGAATTTTAAAAAAAATCAAGCCGAAAGCTCGGGTCGAGCCTAAATTTTTTGGCCGAACTTTTGTTCGGCTCGACTTGGGCCAAAAAAATTTGAACCATTTTTACTCAAGCAGAGCCCAACCTTCGAGTTTCGGCTTTGCTTGTTGACACCCCTATCAGTATCCTTAAATAATGTGGTTAAAAAATGAAAAAATTGCAAAAAATGTCCACTTCTACGTATGAAATGTAGATAACTCTTATGTTCAGAACTAAATTTTATTCTAAACAAATGAAATGTTAAATGTCTAGTTAAATATGGTCTAAATGTCGATAACATCTTTTAAAATGTCTAGAACGTCATGAAATGTCAAGAATAACAACTATTAAACACAACTTATCAACAAAAATAAAATTTCAAAGAAAAATTACCTTCTACCAAGAATTATGGAAAACCTAATCAACAGCAAATTTGGATGAGATTAAATTTTTTGAAATAAAATTATATGATTTTCTTATGAATTGTAGCTTCTCATGAAAGCTACTTGTTCTTCTCGAAATTCGTGACAAATTGAAAAAAAACATTCTTCATTTTTCATCAAGGGTATAACAGGCAATTTAGTACTAAAAATTGAAAAAAAAAAAAAATTTGCTTCATTTTTCATTAAAGGTATAATAGACAATTTGTTATCAAATTTGGCCATTTTTACAAAAATTATCAAAATTAGACATTTCTCAATTGGCAAGCCTGAAATTGACAATTTTTGTAAATTTCTCCTAAAAAAATAAGGAAAAGTTTCTAGATTTACACATAATATTATTTTATTGAAAAATATTTGGTTGATAAGAAAGAGAAAAAATAATTTTTAATTTAATGAGAGCCAAATTTACACCATTAATTCATCACCGTCGACCGAGTTGAAACTTATTTTATTCAACGTCATGAAGAGATTTTGACTATTAAATTTCAGTTTTTACTCAAACATTTTTTTTCTCTCAATCTGATCAATCTACTGTAGATGACGACTCGTTACGAAAACTCAGCTTCAATATCAAGAGTTAGATTTCCCTTTTGATGCATCTGCTTTATTTTGTGTGGAATCAACTCACATAAAGTTTGTAGATACACGTACACACACATGCACACACATCCATGTGTTGTTTTTAGTTCAGAAGATCGAACAAACACCTAAAGGCACAAATCATCACTTGGAGCAAGCAAGTACATGGAGGTATCTAATCACATTATAATTTCAGCAACTTCTAATTAAAACCAAACATGCACTAAGCTGATTTTCAATTCTTTTTAACCATTCAAATAACTGAGGTTACCTATATTAACAAACATGATTAGTATAAGGCATTCAAATTTAAACAAGGAGACTAATCCATTAACATATAGGTAATAATTATAGATCCAATCCAAAACATGTATAAAAATTTCAGGCAATACTGTTTAAACGTTTGAGAATAAGACCAACACCACCAAGCAAAACCACAAGAAGAATCCGACACCAAACCAAACTTTAGAAACAATTTCAAGTGAAGAGGCAAAAGAAGTCCCAAATCTATGAATGGAACATTTCTAGGTACTGTTACAGCACAAGAGCAACCATTTCCAAGAGAACTCAGTGGCCTGGCGACCCATCCCTACCAGGTTCCCTAGAGTAATCGACACGGTAAGGACTTCTGCTTCGATCCCCACCTGGATTTCGGCTAAGGCTTCTCCTGCCATATGGTGAACGTTCCCTAACTGGAGTTCGACTACGGCTCCTCAAACCATTATGAGATGGAGAAGGTCCCCTCAATGGGGTCTGCGAGAATGACCTCTCTCTAACGTACCTTCTCTCGTGTGGGGAAACAGACCTGCCAAGTGCCAATGTTTATCAGGAGGGTAACAAACAGGATCAAATTTCCAGAACAACAAAGGCTTTACAGGTCAAGCTTTTTCAACACTTCAAAAATATTCAGGGACATTATTTTATCACTCATGAATTGAGAAATAAAGCAAAGTAAAATATACAAACGATAACACTGTATCACACCTTGAGTATCTTCTCTTTGGAGGCGGCGAGTAGTAATCACGGCTACGGGATCGAGACCTGCCATAGCGTGGAAGGGGGGATCGAGAATAACGTGGAGGAGACCGTCTTCGATCATAGGCACGACCTCTGCAGTGAACGTAAGAAACAACATTAGCATTCAATGACATAAATGGATTGTCACCCAATTTTAAAGATACTTTACCAACAAGCAGCTCTATAATACACATTACCTCTGGCACGTGCATAAATTTGCTCGAATCCAAAACCACAATTAAAAATGCTAAAATAAGCCAATTAAAAGCAATTAAAGTACATCCATGGAAACAAGTAAAATTTACCTTCCTCCTCGTTCCCTAATTCTCATTTCTGTCGGCTTCTTTCTATTCTCCTCGGCAAAAACAACTGTGAGCTGCCGACCTTGCAGAACCTGGCCATCCATCTGATATTTAGCTTCCACAGCATCAGCAGGGTCCACATACTGGACAAACCCAAAACCTCGTGGTTCACTGAAAAGAAAGAAAATGGAAGGGGGAGACATAGTCAATATAGTAGTTAGCACAAAAGTAACCCACCAGATAGATAGTGCGGTTTGCGGGATTATTTTAATTGAATATAGTAGTTAGCACAAAAGTAATCCACCAGATTGATAGTGCGGTTTGAGGGATTATTTTAAGAGCCAAAATGCCATTCAGAATGGTGGTCTGATCGAGTACAATACAAGCACCCTACAAAAAAATTTGACAAGACTTGTGGCAGCCAAATCTTCACACTGTAATATGGTGTCCTAGTCATAGAGAAATTTGCAGGCCAAATTTAGAGTTTGGTTCATCAGTTAAGGAGCCAGAGAAGTCAGTCTAAGCCACCTTAATGCATCTAAAATTTGCAAACAGCTGCTATTCTAGTAGCATGTAATAATTCCAGAACATGGAAGACCATGATAATCAAATAAGCAAACACATGGCTGCTGACCTTGCAAATGATATATAAAAGATGACTTCAAATTCTTCAAAACTTGAAATCTTGATATCTTCACATTGTATTCAAATCAAATTCCCTTCCAATCTTCACTATCGTTAACATCACCTTGAACTCTTACTACTTGATTGAGGTGTTGTCTTGAGAATGATGAACTAACTATCAACAGATCTCTTATTACTTGATTGAAGTCTTCATAACTCTTACTTCACTGCTATATCTAAAAAATCTTAATGAAGAATTCCAATTTAAGATCATATTTAAATGTCAAAAGAAAGCAAAAAAGGTGATCCTTCAACTAATAAAAACTCAAAATTATAATTACACGCGTAAAAAAAATTCTGAATAAATAAGTCATAATCCCCCGCGCGCGCGCGCGCGCGCGGGGGGGGGGGGGGGG